>JAJIBD010013537.1:0-39265 GCA_021461705.1 Cryptotis parvus | reverse complement strand
CATAGTATTCCATTGTGTAGATATACTACAGTTTATTTAGCCAGTCTTCTGTTCTTGGGCATTCAGGTTGTTTTCAGATTCTGGCTATTGTAAATAGTGCTGCAATGAACATCGGAGTGCAGATGGTGTTTCTTCTGTGTTTTGGGGTCTCCAGGGTATATTCCCAGGAGTGGTATTGCTGGGTCAAATGGGAGGCTCACTATCTAATTTTTTGAAGGAATATCCATATTATTTTCCAAAAGGGTTGGACCAGTGGCACTCCCACCAACAGTGGATGAGAGTCCCTTTCTCCCCGCATCCACGCCAGCACCAGTTCTTGCTGTTTTGGATGTGTGTCAGTCTTTGTGGCATGAGATACCTCATTGTTGTTTTGATTTGCATCTCCCTGATGATTAGTGATGAAGCCTTTCTGGTCATTCGAATTTCTCCTTTTTTGAAAGTTTCTGGTCATTTCTTCTCTCCCATTTTTTGATGGGGTTGGCTATTTTCTTCTTGTAGAGTTCTACCAGCGCCCGATATATCCAGTATATTAACCCCATATTGGATGGGAACTGAGTATTCTTTCCCAGTCTATGGGCTGTCTCTATTTTGGCCATTGTTTCTTTTGAGGTGCAGAAGCTTTTCAGTTTTATATACTCCTATTTGTTTATCTTTGCTTCCATTTTCTTTGTAAGTGCTGTTTCATCTTTGAAGATGCGTTTAGATTCGATGTTGTAAAGCATTTTTCCTAGGTTTTCTTCTATATACATTATGGATTCATGTCTGATGGTGAGACCTTCAATCCATTTTGATCTTACCTTTGAACACGATGTTAGAAGAAGGTCTAAGTTCATTTTTTACATGTAGCTGCCCAGTTTTCCCAGCACCACCTGTTGAAGAGGTTTTATTTGCTCCACTTAACATTCTTTGTGCCTTTATCAAAGATAAAGCGACCATATATTGGAGAGTGTGTTTCAGGATATTCAGTTCTATTCCATAGGTCTACTGGTCTGTCTCTATATCAATACCATGCCATTTTGATTACGACTGCCTTGTAGTAGAGTTTGAAGTTGGGGAAACTGATACCTCCCATTTTCTTTTCCCAAAGGATTGCTTTAGCTATTCATGGAATTTTATTATTCCACATAAATTTCAGGAGTGTTTGGTCAATTTCTTTGAAGAATGTCATGGGTATCCTTATAGTGACTGCATTGAATTTGTATAAAGCTCTAGGGAGTATTACCATTTTAATAATGTTAATTCTCCCAAACCATGAGCAAGGGAATGTGTCTCCATTTCCTCAGGTCCTCTTTTATTTCTTGAAGCAATGTTTTGTAGTTATCTTTATACAGATCCTTTATATTCTTAGTCAAACTGATTCCTAGGTATTTGATTCTCTGTGGCGCAATTGTGAATGGGATTTTTCTTTAATATCTCTTTCACTATTTTCATATAGGAAAGTCACAGATTTGGGTATTGATTTTGTACCCTGCCACTCTAATATAAGAATGTATTGTTTCTAGAAGCTTTGTGGTTGAGGGCATAGGGTTCTCTAGGTATAAATCAAGTCTCTGCAAATAGTGACAGCTTGACATCTTCCTTTCCTATCTGGATGCCCTTAATATCCTTCTGCTATCAATTCTTCCCTGATTGCTATGGCTACTATTTCAGTACTAAATTGAATAGAGGTGGTGAGAGGCCCTTGTCTTGTCCCAGATCTTAGGGGGAAGGCTTTCAGCTTTTCCCCATTGAGAATGATGCTTGCTGTGGGTTTAAAATAGATGATTTTGACTATATTGAGGAAGGGTCCATCAATTACCATTTTATGTAGAGTTTTTTATCTTCAATGGGTGTTGGATCTTGTCAAATGCTTTCTCTGCATCTATTGATATGGTCATATGATTTTTATTTTTCCTATCATTGATGTGATGTATTATGTTGACTGACTGGCGAATGTTGAACCATCTTTGCATTCCAGGATGAAGCCTACTTGGTCATGGTGTATTATCTTTTTGATGTCTCTTTGGATTATATTTTCTAGTATTTTGTTGAAGATCTTAGCATCTGTGTTCATCAGGGAAATTGGTCTGTTGTTTTCCTTTTTTGTGACATCTCTGTCTGCTTTGAGTATCAGGGTGATGTGCTTCATAGAAGCTATTTGGGAGTGTATCTGTTTCTTTAATTTCCTGGAAAAGCTTGAATAGGACTAAAAAGTATCACTGTATCACTGTCTTCCCGTTCATCATCGATTTGCTCGTGGGCACCAGTAACATCTCCATATGACTTGTCTCATGCAAGTAGAGCCCAAGGGCACCTGCTTGCTCCAGGAACATAAAGAGCCTCAAACCATTCCATAAACTCATGGAATGAGGTCTATAATTATTACTGGTATCTGGCATTTCAAATACGACACGGGTAGCTTGCCAGGCTCTGCCGTGTGGGTAGCATACTCTTGTAGGACTAAAAGTAGGAACTCTTTAAAGGTTTGGAAAAATTCAGTGGTGAATTAATCCAGACCTGTGCTTTTGTGTTTGGGTAGACTTTTAATTACTGACTGAATTTCCTTGATGGTGATAGGTTTGTTGAGGTATTCAAAATCTTCTTTATGCAGCCTTGGAAGACTGTAGGAATTCAGGAATTTGTTCATTTCTTCTAGGTTCTCTTGCAACAAACACATTTTGAACAGTCAGAACAAACACAGACTCAAAATCAGAGGCCAAAAAACAATTCTTCATGTAAACAACTCCAAAAAAAAGACTGAGGTGGCCATTCTATTAATCAGAAACATAGATCTCAGAAACAAAAATGTGAGAAGGGACAGTGACGGCCATTTCTAAATAATCAAGGGATATGTATATTAGGAAGAAATTACCCTCCTAAACTTATACACACTCAATGAGGGGCCATAAAAATTCTTAAAAGAACTGCTAATGGACTTCACGGAAGACATTGACAGCAATACAATTGTAGTTGGAGACTTCAACACTGCCTTGTCATCTCTGACAGATCAATGAGACTAAAACTCAGCAAGAAAATATTGGCTTTGAAGGAAGAGATGAAGATAGAGGGCTAGTAGATGTATACAGGGCTTTTCATACCCCAAAAAGCCAAATACACTTTTTTCTCCAGCTCACACAGAAATTCTCCAAGATAGGCCATATGCTGGGCCACAAACTGTATCACTGTCTGTCACTGTCTTCCCATTGTTCATCGATTATTTGCTCGAGTGGGCACCAGTAACATCTCCATACATCCTGTCACAAGCAAGTGTAGCCCAAGGGCATCTGCTTGCTCCAGGGACATGAAGAGCCTCAAACCATTCCTCAGGTCATGGAACTGAGGTCCATAATTGTTACTAGTTTTTGGCATAACAAATAAAACACAGGTAGCTTACCATGTTCTGCCATGTAGGTGGT
The DNA here is from genome assembly GCA_021461705.1 of Cryptotis parvus. Taxonomy (NCBI): domain Eukaryota; kingdom Metazoa; phylum Chordata; class Mammalia; order Eulipotyphla; family Soricidae; genus Cryptotis; species Cryptotis parvus. Next base: position 35,870 of record JAJIBD010013537.1, on the reverse strand, counting down.
ATACTATCAGTAGAAGGCTCTCATCTCGAGCATTTACTGATGAAACTTATAGGGGAAAGATCAGGTTTTCTCTTGGATGGAGCTCTGAGGAACTATGGAGTCTGAATGTTGTGAATGACTGACCGCATGATGTGTGGGTTGCTCTGGCTTCTTGCTAGGCTTACTGGGATGATGGGTATCAGTTAGACCCTGTCTAGAACTGTATACAGTGTATAAATGTGAAAGATCCTGGGAATGACTTTATCCTAAAATCAGTATAATCTAAGAATATCGCCAACAGAGCTGTGGGTCTGGAGTGGGTGGATCTCTCTTCTGGAGTAGCTGGCATGGAAGTGGAGGAAAGGGCAGAGTCCAAATCTCCGCCTCCGAATCCAGTCAGCGTGGTCCCCCCCCCACACGTGTGAGCGAACCCTTGGAGCAATGTTGGACTTGGCCAGGGGCTGACTGAGATCCTTACCAGGAGGTCAGCTCCATGGATTGCTTCCATGTGGGGCCAGCAGAGCAGCACAGCTGTGGGTCACAAACATACCTCAATAAAATAAAAAGATAGAAATGTATCATGTATCCTTTCAGACCACGATGTACTGAATATAAAAGTAAAACACACACAGAAGTGGAAAACCAAATCAAATACCTAAAAACTAAACAGCTCATTGATGAACAACAAAGGGGTGCTAGAGGAAATCAACGAAGAAATCAAAAGATTCCTGGAAACAAATAAGAATGAATACACGAGCTATCAGAACTTGTAGAACACAGCAAAAGCAGATTTAAGAGGAAAGTTTATAGGTCTGCTTTCATGAGGAAGGAAGAAAGGCTGACATAAATAATTTTACTTTACAGCTTAGAAAATGCCATATAAAAGGAGTCTAACTCAGACAGTTGAGACACGGGGTAGAGTTGCTACCGGCTCTCCCTGTGTCCAGCTGATCGTGAGGTGCCCAGGAGGGAAGGCAGGTTCTAGCCTGGCCCGCCAGCCCAGGAGAGCCCCGCAAAAAGCCAGAGGAACCCCACACCAAGACGGTCACCATTTTCAACATCCAGACTCCAGAGCTCATCACAGCTCCACCCAGCAGAAAAGCTGATCTTTCCCTGTTTTGTGTGACTGCTTTGCAGCTGTGCAGTTCATCAATACATGCACGAGATGTGAGGCTACAACAAGAGTATCCCACCCACATGGCAGAGCCTGGCAAGCTACCCATGTCGTATTTGATATGCCAAAAACCAGTAACAATTATAGGCCTCATTCCATGACCTGAAGGAATGGTTTGAGGCTCTTTATGTTCCTGGATTGAGCAGATGCCCTTGGGCTACACTAGCATGTGACAGGACATATGGAGATGCTACTGGTGCCTGCTTGAGCAAATCAATGAACAACGGGAAGACAAGTGATACAAGTGATACAAGTAATACAAGTGATACAAGTGAGATATATATAGATATATATCTATATATCTATATCTAGATATATAGATATAAAAACATGATGTATAAGTCATATAAAATGCAGGAACTAATACTTTATGGTATTAAGGTGACTTCAAAGTAGATTTTAATGAGAAAGTTATTGATAATATTCTAAGATATGTTCACATTGATTCACTATTCTCAATGAAAAGAAAGTCAGTAATAATATTTTACAAATGAATTATTATTTGTGTCTATATATTTGTTTATTTATAGCATTTTATACCCCTTTGGGTGGTGATTATTTTGATAGCACCACCACACAATATAAAGCTCTTGAACTAGACAGGGTATAATCCATCTTAGTATTGACTAGTCATTGAAAATTCTCTAGGGTTGGAACCAAAGAAATGTTCTACTGCAAAATCAGTAATGAATTCTCATTGGCAGGACAACATTCTCTCTCTTTTCCTCTGATGTTACTATATTTTCACAGAGAATAATTAAATATGGGGCCTAAAAATTAATAAGTAATAAGAATTAAAAAAAGGCTTAATTAATACAAATAATTAAATATGGGGCCTAAAAATTAATAAGTAATAAGAACTAAAAAAAGGCTTTTCTTTGTGGTTTTATCTGATTCATTCTAACATTTTTTTTGGGGGTCACACCCAGCAATGCTCAGGGGTTTCTCCTGGCTCTGCACTCAGGAATTACTCCTGGCGGTGCTCGGGGACTATATGGGATGCCGGGGATAGAACCCTGGCCGGCATGGGCCAGGCCGCGTGCAAGGCAAACGCCCTACCCGCTGGGCTATCGCTCCAGCCCCCCATTCTAACATTTTTAAGTGCCCACCAGAGGCCACGCCGTGTTTTCAGAATCAGAGCCAGAGTTGAATATGAGACTGGCTAAACCTGGGAAAAACTAACTTGTTAACACTGTCATTCCACACATTAGCAACAAAAGCAACTAGTTGTATTCAACTACAGGAATATAAAGAAGTTATTTAGGAAAGTATTTGGGAAAAGATTGAGAGGGTTATAAAAAAAATATTCCCAGGGGATGTGACTGAAGCAGAGATCTTAAAGGATTTTCTATGCTGGCTAAAGTCAGAGGATAGTCTAAAACAGTAGTTGCACATAAAATGAGATTTGTGTTATAAAATATCAGGCACTTGATGTCATATCATTTTACCGTCCCAATAATTTCTGAACCATTTTACCACAGCTTACATGGGGATTACTAGACCATGTAGTACATGATCTTACACCAAAGGAAGAGCAGATGTGTTCAGGAAAAGGTCTGGTTCAAAAGCCCAGGCTCTAAGCATCCATCACCACCAGCACAGCCACTTAGGAAAGTAGGTTTAAGGATGAACTTCTAGTCCTTCCAGAAATGAGAATGAGAAAGTTGTATTTTGGTAACTTCACATTGGGAGTAGGGAAAAGCCATCATTATCATATGATCCAGTTGTCCATGAAGAAAGTAAAATTAATTGTAGTTGGTCTTAATCATGGGTTTCAAACAGGTCCACTATATGCATATTATGGGGTGGGGGTGTAATTAGAGTTGTTTTCTTGTTTTCAATGTTGCATGTGTGGCTACCATACCCGGCTGCATTGGTAGGTGGCAGACAGGAGACAGGGCTTGTCTCACACCCCAGGGCTCTACCCCATGGGCCCTGGATGGTTGATGGTCTGGCATAGAAAAAGGTTGGGCCCCCTATAATGAACCCAGAACCACGGCAGAGCCCGGCAAGCTACCCGTGGTGTATTTGATATGCCAAAAACAGTAACAAAAATGAACCTCATTCCCAATGAATGGAGACGTTACTGGTGCCTGCTCGAGCAAATGGATAAACAACGAGAAGACAAGTGACAAGTGACAAGTGATAGCTGATTCTCATGTCTACATTCACAGATTCAACCAACTGTAACTGTCAAGTGGTTCAACGTAAGGATGCAGAGGGCTGCCTCTAAGGGTTCTAGAGAACCAAAGCATCTAATTAATACTTTGGTGTCAGTGTAAGGGGTGGGGAGAGCTGGCTTTCCTTAAAACAATCCCTGTGACAACAATGAAGCATCGTAACGGCAATGGCATGACCTTAACTCCTATTAAGCACCAGCTGTATTCTGAAGTGTATTCTGAACCACTTCCATTGTTCATAGAATCTCCAGCAAGTTGGTGTGTAGCTGTATCTGTCCAACTTCAAAATGTCCTGCCCTGCAGTCCTTGAACCCAGAGAGCACACTCCAGGAACTTGTCAATCTTAATACTCTTATCAATAGAAACCACGGCTACTTATTGAAGAGGCATTCAGCATGAGGAAAGGAGGTAATATGAGTAGGTAAGCGCCAGCAGGCATAAAACATTTAATATTTAGTAAGTGCTTATGCTACATAAAAGATAAAGCTCCCAGATCCAATTCCACCTGCTGTGCTTGTTACTAGTTAATTGGGTGTCATCTGATACAATTCTCACTTTCTCAGTCCAGACCTGCTCCTACATGCAATGCCCCATATGCCCTTGAAGCACATAGCTTAATAAATCAGCACTATTCAATGTCAAAAAGAAAAGCCACGTGTACTGGGTATGGAAAACAGGTCAGAGAAAAAGCTAACACTATCAGTTTAGAGCAGCTCTCCACAGCTCTGCTCACACATCCTGACCAGCCAAATGTTTTCACTAAATGTAAAGATGGACTAATGCTCTCTCTGGCTCTCCCTGCTGACAGTAGTAGGTGGAGGTTCACTTCTAGCTTTCTAGCACATAAAATTGAAGAGTTTATGGCCCAGAGTTTAGACTCATTTACCATTTTAAATCTGGCTTTAAAATTTTTTAAAATATTGAAATAATTTGGTAGAAACACTCAATTAAATATATGTATTTGCTTTGCCTGATATTTCATGCCTGTGAATGCACTATTAATTTGTTCTCCTTACTTTCTTGCAACACACAAGTACACACATGTACATGCATGTACATACATGTACATACTTGTGCATATACACAAGCACACAGACACTTTTCTTCTCTGCATTCTTTGTGATAGATGGAATAAGAAACATAATAATTTGGGGTTATTTTTTTAAAAATGGGAATACCGCTTTCTTGAACAATCTGTGTGCTGAAAAGTATCTCAAACCCACACTTGATCTTCTTAAACTAAGGAAGGAGATTTCACACCAGGTGCTGGCATGATGCTTCCAAGTGTTTTGCATTATCTCCTTTAATTCTCAAAATAACTCTTTAAATCCCCTTTGAGGATTAAAGAGTCTGAAACATGGAAGTTAACCGAAGGAGCAAATAAGGTTTCAGACCCTGTGGGGTTGTGTGCCAAAATCTGTTTTTCAAATACACGATACCACTATTGCCCAATTGTTGTAATACAGAATATAAATTTTACAAAGGGAATTCCATATATCAAAGAATGAAAGAAAATTTTTTTCTTTCCGAAGCAGAGACTTTACATATGTAAATGTGAAGGTCTGGAATTGGAATATATTTGATTCAAAAGTACCCTGGGCCTGAGCTTGTACTCTTAGAGAAGAAATCCTGTAATCCTGGAATATTGGCAGGAAAAATTCCAATGTCTTTAACTGAATCTTAGCTAAATGGACCCTGAACTGAGGCATCATAGATCTGAACCAATCAGCTCTCCTTTCTCCAGAGATTTCAATTTTGCAGTCTGAAAAAACTTTTCTCTCCAGTGTCAAGGCTAGAAAATAAAGGCTGGGATTCAGTTGGTGTGAGAACACAGTTGGCACTCAGAGGTAAACAGAGAAAAACAATATGCGAGTCCTGGAGTCAGAGTCTTTCTGCTGCTCCCTTGTCTTCACAGTGGAGACCTGAGCCAAGACAGGTCTCTGTCTCCGAGATTCACACCTCTACCCTTATAGCTCCTTCTGCCTAGAACACATTCCTAAAATGCAGTCTGCCTTTCCACCTACCAATATGCTCTTTTAACTCAGACCTTATCTCTTTTTTTAATATATAGTTTATGGGTAACACCCTGCAATGCTCAGGACTTACTTCTGGCTCTGCCAGGGTTCAGTTCCTGGTGGGCTCAGGGTACCACATGATGTGCTGAGAATTGAACCTGAGTCAGCTGTGTTTGTGCCAGGCAAGCGCCCTGCACACTGTACTCTACCCTGTGGCCCCTTGCCCACATGGCTCTCTTCTGGGCCCCCTATAAAATAGACCTTTCAGACCTTCCCAGAACCATCCAGTTCACTTAGAGCCTTGGCTTAAGTCAGGGATTCTATCCTCTTGGAATCCTCAGTCTCTGGCACAATTCTGGGCTCAGGAAAGGCACTCGGGTGCCCCCATACATAGTATGACATCTGTCACAGACCAGGTGCTGTGCCTGCCATGATGAGAAGCCATTATGGAGACATGGTGGCTATTATCAAGAATTTGACATGTTGAGGAAATAGAAATAGAAATTAGGACAGTTTACTCGAATGCTGAGTAACTGAGGTCAAATACCAAATTAGTGGAGGAGGAGAGACACAAGTGCTGCCAAACATGTAGACTACAGACACCTTTCCAACATTTACAGAGTTCATTTTTGACTGTGACAAAGTCCAAAGTCAGTTTAGATTTATTATTTGCAAATAAGCACCTGATGGGGACCGCCACTGCAAACTGATCCCCTCCACGAGAGGTGAAGTTAAAAATCAAGCCCTGAATAACACCAAGTTCCATTCAAGGCTCTGAACAAAAGAAATATCTTTTCTAAATAGGTAAGTTTACCTTCTTCCAAAGCATGAGATAACAAACTCGGCACCCAGAGTATCCTCTAGAGCATGCCTAGCCTCTCCCACTCAAAAGGCAAAATAAGCAAGAGAATGCTAACAGTTTAGATAGACATCCCCCAAAAAGAACAGAACTATAGAATTATAAATGATGGAAAAGTGCCATGAGAATAAAATGGTAAGCAAATATGCATTCAAAAATATCTAATCTATAAAACACCTAGACATTTTTTATCTAAATTTTAAGGTTTTCTTTTATGGGTTTAATTTTATTTAAGATTTTATTCATAAATTGCACTGCGATTTATGCTTATTGCTGTCTGATAGCTTCATTAATAGTGCTCCGCTTTGCTGGATGGCAACAAACTAAAGTGTAACATGACATTCTGGCAACAATAACATTTATGTTATTGTATTTACCACCAATTCTTGACTGAGTAACAAATTGGTTTATTACACCATATTATTTTATATTATTAATAACATTTTTTGGCTAATTTTGACTTGTTGAAAGTCCCCAAACCCATCTGGTTTATAGTTCAGGAACCATTCCTCATAGTTCTTAAAGAAACATTTGTGATACTAGGGATCAAACATGGAAATCAAACATGGTCTCCAATGCAAGGCAGGTGGTTTGATTCCTGTACTATCTCTTGACCCATATTTTTATATTATAATATTTGGTGTTTAATAAGTCTATGTATTATAGAAATATAATAAAAAATATAATTATATACAATAAATGTCATAATAATTCTATTATTACTGCTATAATGGGTATCAAGTCCATGTATAAATAACAGTCATAGGTATTTTAGGGTGCTGGAGTGACAGAACAGTGGGTCAGATGCTTGCCTTGCATGTGGCTGACCCATGTTCAATCCCTGGCCTCCCATATGATCCCCAAGTCCGAAGTAAGTCAGAAGTAACTCTTGGCTCTACTCTCAAGTGCAGAGCCAAGAGTAACTCCTGAGTACCACCAGGTGTGGATTACAATAGCACAGAAAAAAAACCAGCAAAAATCCAGTCATACATATTTTTAAATTTTTATTAAAATATAGATAACATTTATATTGAAAAGATAGTTCATATGATTAATCTATAATTCCAGGGTCCCAAAATAATAAGATCAATTATCTTATTGGTCTCTTACTCTTACTCTCATCTTCTTCAGACAAGAATTTTGTTAGTGCATCTGATAGAGAGTAATGTAAACCATGAGATAATGAATCTTGCGAATATACATACTATAGAGAGAAAATGTCTCAAATTTGATTCAGGAGATGATCACAGTGAAGAATTACAACAAACACCAAGAGGAGGGAGAGTGGTTAATGAATATTGTGAAAAGAGAACTTTTGGATTGAGAATATAGAAAAAAATGGACCTTTCTCCATGTACAAATTATTTTTGACAAATTATATTCTACAAATGATCAGTGAAGAAACAAATATACTGTACATGCTAGAATAAATCTGCATCTAACAGCAGAAGAATAACAGCAGGACAGGAAACCCGTTATGATGGGAGAAATGAATAATTTTACTGGCATATTGTTTATTACGGGCATAGTTCAAATACCAGAAAGTAACTTATATATTGACCCAAAAAAAGAAAATGTATATGAGCACACAAACATTAAAAATTGCCTGAAACATGATTTTTGGTCTATTCTTATGCACCTCCATTTCCCCACAATACCATACCTAAAATTTAAGATTGGTTTAAAAATGTTTACACATCATAGAAACAACTTTTAATACATCTCAAAACACTGTCGAAACTGGTGAAAACATTGTAGTAGATGGAAAGCATGGATATATGGAGCAGCTGCTTCACTTTTCACAAATACATTCCCGGAAAGAGACATAATTCTGGAATAAAGTTATGTAAATTGGTTTCCTGGAGGTGACACCTACAGTACTGAAAATGCAAGAATCTCAAAGAAAACACACAAGCAGGACAGTAAAATGAAATAGGTGGCTTATCATTTGAGATCATTGCATTTATTGAAGCTATTATTATTGTCCCTTTGGCTGAAGAAATTTTGTATAAAAAGATGTATATTTGTCATACAGTAAAAGTAAGTTAAAATTTTTAGCGTAAGAAGCAAAATATAAATAAAAGTGGGGTAACAGTATGAGTTTTGAAATTGTAGCAATATCAGATTTCTGAATGGACTGATAAAAGGCCAGGTAGGATGCTAAAGACTACAAAGGATCATATGTAAACCAAAAAATGGATTCTAAAGCCTGTTATGCTTTTTATTATAATTTTATGTTTAAAAAAGTGTTGACATATCATATCAAATGACATTGCAGTATAATTGTTTATGAAGATCTGTTAAGTGGTGCAAAGTTATTATACTTGTACACTGTGATACAAGTTATTATGTGGAACTTCATTCATAAATGTGCATTATTTACATCAAGGATGTGGTAATAAAAATTAATATTTCAAAATTTATAGAAAGTTACTGAGGAGTTGTCACCATATTGAAGAAATGACTACTGGAAAACAAACACCTATAAAGGATCCATGTCCTCAATTTATCGAGTGATGTAGGGGATATGTTAAAAGTAAATTATCTAGGGGCCGGAGCGATAGCCCAGCGGGTAGGGCATTTGCCTTGCACACGGCCGGCCCTTGCCGGCCCGGGTTCGATTCCCGGCATCCCATATGGTCCCCCAAGCACCGCTTAGGAGTAATTCCTGAGTGCAGAGCCAGGAGTAACCCCTGAGCATCGCTGGGTGTGACCCAAAAAACAAACAAAAAAAAAAAAAGTAAATATCTAGAATAGAGGTAGAAATGAGAAATGTGTATAGAAATAAAGCTAACAGGATAACTTTTTTCAGCCTTTGTGAGGGTCACCAGGCACTGTTTGAAATGTTTTTTAATTGCATAGAAATAATGACTTTTTATAAACAAAAATAAACACATAACCATAAGACATTTAAAATTATTGAATTAAATAAAGCCCACTTTCAATAAATACAATGTAAATTTTTGAAATTATCAATCAATAAAATTTTCAACTACATGCAATTTTTCTGTTTACCAAACTAATTTAACTAACTCCTGTACATATATGATGATAGTCTGATGTGACAACAATTGTGAGCCATGCCAGTGTGTCTGACCTGACATCTAAGTTTGTCACAGTAGGATGCATATTGCATGCATCATGCTAAGAGCCTTTTAATAAATTTATACCTACAAAATAAGTTTCCTCACTGTTATTTTCTCAAGCCTTTTATATAATAAGTGGAAGTAAGGCTAAATCTACAACATTAAGACAAAGGAACAATTTTCCAGTTTGCAATAATTTTACACAAGTGCTTATTTGGCTCTGAGGTTCCTCCCTACCCCTTGTGACATAGTTCGTGACACATACACACAATGTCCACATCTAGGCCCTCCCGAGAAGCCCCTGGAGCAAAACCCAATCCTTTCCCAAGGCTGCAGGTGGTTCCGTTAAAAGGACAATAAGGGACATGCAGCCCTTCAAAATTGTTTGGGGCTGTAATAAGGGGCCAGCTTCCTTTTTAAAAAAAATTTTTAGTACAGTGAGAATTACCATTACAAAGCTGTTCATGACTTTGTTACAGTAATAAAGAGTTCCAACATCCATCCCTCCACCAGTGCACATTTCCCAGCACCGATGTCCCCAGATTCCTTCCCACCCCCAGCTTGCCTCTATATTTGGCACTTTCTCTCTGTCTCTATCTCTCTGTCTCTGTCTCTCTCTGTTTCTGTCTCTCTGTCTCTGTCTCTGTCTCTCTCTTTCTCCTTTTTGGGGCACAATTCAGAGTTCACAATGATTGGACTCTGAATCCAGGTGTAACCTCTACAACGCCATTTTCTTGACCCCCAACAAACCCAGGAAAAGCTGACAGCACAGGTAGCAGAGGAGAGACTCCTCATTACAGAAGAGGGATAGAGCTGATACATTCAAACCACACCACCGAGGAATGCAGAGATCGTGGACACACAGGTGAGGGAATCCACTCAAGAGGGAAACAACAGAGACAACAATGAAGAGAAGCAGCCCTGTGGGAGAGGAGAGGCAACTCCTCTGAAGTTTTGCTTTCTGACACAGAATCCGAGACATAAATGATTTTAAATCATACTCATCTAAACACTAAGTGGCTGCTTGTCAAGTGTAAAATTTGTATTTTAAAAGTTTTGTTTGAAATGATAAATTAATTTAATTCAATTTTTAATTTTGTTAAATAAATTAAAATGTTTAATGTTATGATTTTATCTGAGCCTTGTGGGCAAATATAGTTCCTAATATAGTACGAGAGAGCACCTTTCATGCACAAACCAACCAATCCAGGGCATTCATACCACGACTACTTCATGGAGTCTAAGATAGTCCTTATACTCCAGTCACTGGTCCTAATCAAACACAGCTAAATAGCAGACCAGCAGAGATGGCCTTTCCCAGAACTTTGAAATTGTACGATCTAGTGCATCCTAAGCCTGCTTTCCCTCAGCCTCCCTCATGTTTCTGCCATAATAATTCTCTAGTTCCTCTCTCACTCTGGGTGCTGGATGGCCCTCCTACATAGCCCTGAGGCCTCACTTAGAAACTGCAAGTTGTAAATTTGCTTCTCAATGATTACTGTCATCTGATCTGGAGGCTCACCCTCCCTGAATAATAATAAAATCTATGTTTAAAAAATTCCAGCTAGGATAATACAACATGCTCCGTTTATCCTTCACCTGAACAGATAGATAACTGAACAATATTTGGCTATGGGATCTCTATGGCTTGTGCTGTATCTTTGTCCCAATTCATACGTATTAGTGATGTGCTTGCTCTCACCAACATTGACAGTTAATTCTAAAATGGACACAGGAAAATAAATAGATGAGTCTTATCAGCTCTGAACAGTACATTAGGATTTCAACCTTATCAAAACTGCCAACAGAGACATAATCCTGGATTTTCCACAGTCAGGAACCAGTGATAGGAGACTCCCAGAAGGCTCCTTCTCTGAAGAAACGTGAGGAATGAGGAGATGTTGAGTGTTCAAAATGAAGGGTGAGGGGAGTGCATGTGCTTTGTGTTTTCTCCAGAGCCACACAGGAGGGTCTCCACCCTTTGATATGAGCCACAAATGTCTGCTAACACCGTGGGCGCTTCCCTTTGCTCTTGGAACCAAACCCAATCCTCTGCCAAGGTTGCAGGTGCCTCAGGTGTTCTCTAACCTATGATGAGACTCCACTGGGTCCCTCTGACCTGGTCTGACCTGGTCTCATCTTCACTGGACCACATTGAGAAATCCTACCCTTCCGGTCACCCCTGTTATTTTTCTCCTTGATCTCTGAATGCTTCCTCTTTAAGTCTTCTAATATCTTGTCATTTAAAATTTATGCACTCATTCACCTCTGATGTTTCTGGTTTTATTTATTAATATTTTGGTCCTATTAGAATTCAGGTTTCAGATCAATCCCAACCCCCAAACCTAATCAGCTCAGTGGCTTCTCTGTATGTGTTTAACTTTGCTAGCTCTGCTATAAAATAAACCTGATTTCACATGGCCTCTGTTTCACGAAGCCTTGGTTCTGGGTCAATCATGGATTTGGAAAGCAGAGAACAGCACACAAGGAAAACATCTTGGTTAGGAGCACAGATGATGGGCATTTGGAAAGAGCATATGGTCTGCTATATACCATGTTTGCAGAGACACAGAGGCCAGTGGGACCTTCTGTGCTAAACTCCACTGAGAAAGTCAGCACTGCTCAGTTGCAAGGAACCCCCAAACTCACACTCCAGATATACAGAACAGCTTGATGAGAAATGTGAGAATGGAATACTTCAGATCATCCTGACCTGATACTCAGAATATCAGCACAATGTAATTCAAAACTATGGGATAAGGGGACTATGGGCAGGAATTCAGAGCTGTGAGCTAAGGGGACCACCACCATTTACCTATTCACATGGGTGCTTAGATGGAAGTATTTATAAATCAGGGAATCTATAGCCTAAGTTAATGCTCATTATTTAATCTTCCCATCTGCCATCTATAGTGGGTAAGGCAAAGAGATGAACCATGGCTGAAAAGCAAAAAAAAAAAAAAAAAAAAAAAAAAGGTCAAAATCTTTCAACATGATTCATGGTGTGAGTTAACTGTGGCCCTTCATTAAAATTGAGATCACCCAGAAAATGCTGGGACTGAGTCTCATATTTCACCTTTGAATTTGGAAGTTCCATTGGATATTGGAAGAGAAATCCATATGGGAAAACTGAATGTATTAAAAGCATACAATGACATGCAGCATCTCTAACACTTCCGAAGAAGCTCCTTCTTTGCTCCTTCTCAATGCATCCTAAAGAGCACAAGATCCCAGAGAATTTAAAAATAGCCTAATGTGAATTTCAAGTACTGTATACTAAATTAGTCCAATTTTCTATGCCTTTCATTTAAAATTATGTGTTCAATGTCTAGAAGCATCAGATGTAAGGAAAGAGGACATTTATCATGTAATTTTTTAAAATTTGGGTCCTAAGACAAATAGTGAAAAATGAATTTACATTTGAAATTGTGCGTGAAAATCAACACTGGTATAACATGCATTCCTTTGACTAGTAAACTTGCTAGGCTCAAGTTCACCAATCCTTGAGAAACCAATTCATTGGCTTGGCAGTTATTTACTGAGCCCCAGATTGGTGCCAGCTGCTGAGCTACGCACCCAAGGAGCTCCAACTCTCCAGTCCACAGCCTCCAAAACCTTGTGAACAGTGAGGGGATCACACAGGTAAAGTGTTTTTAGAACACCCAGGGAAATGAAGTGGAGTAACCAGACAGAGTGGCTCAGCTAAGTGTACTCACGCAAATCCAGGCAGTTCCTGTGCAGGTGCCATGGGGAAGAAAACAACTAGCTGACACATTACCAAAAAAGCAGTGAACAGGACAAGCAGAAAAAGGAGGGAGCAGAGGAAAAGAACCATATGCGGCTCAGAAATAAAGGAAGAAAAGTAATATTTTGGGGACTGAACATTCATCACTTGATCACTTGATCACTTGACTTCCTGTAGATCATCGATTTACTGGAGCGGGCACCAGTAACATCTCTGTATGTCCTGTCACATGCAAGATAGCCCAAGGGCATCTGTCTGCTCCAGGAACATAAAGAGCCTCAAACCATTCCATCAGGTTATGGGAATGAGGTCTATAACTGTTACTGGTATTTGGCATGTTAGGGATGAGAGGGAGTGGCAAAAAGCAGGGGTAGAGGAAAGAACATTGAGGATATGTCAAGAAGAGCCAGGGGAATGTGGACACCATTTAAGGTTCAACAGAAGAGTACGATACAGCCTGTTCTTAATATGAGAGTGCAATGTTCCACAATGCGCATATTCTAGTCATAGTGGGTAATATAAAGCATGGGATGAGATATGAGAATCAACTGAATACAATTTCTGTAATTCTGAAGGCCTGGAGTCATATCAGGGATATAGGATGGAAAAAGATGGGTTAATAGAAAAAATGTTGAGGAAATATGATTTACAGGACTTAATGTTGGGTTGAATTCCGCTTATAGTCCAACAACTACATATTTAGAGGGTTATAGGTGAAATTGCTAGAGCTCATAATTTGTACTTGAAAAACCCGAATTTTATTCTCAGTACTAAAACACTTCCAGGTGTCTACCTGACGGTGCCACTGAGAGTACCACTGAGTATAACCCTGGGAGCTGGAATAACACTCTACCACCAGGCCCAAGGAGTGGTGGCCCACAATGGCTGAGGAGCATCAGCAGCAGTTCCCAAATATCTTGAGCACTTCTTGGAAAACACCTCCAAACAATTTTAACTACATAGTGAGCACTATTAAAGAATCTGGAAATACAAGAGTGAAAAGAAATGTCAGTGAGTATTTGTAAGAATGACGAATGCAGCACCTGTCATTGGGAATAACTGTGCTACTTCATGTTCAATAGAATGAGTAAAATAAAATGAATATGGATCTTACATTCCAAGAATAAAGACAGATAAGCAAAGAAATACCATGTCCAGAAGTCAGCCAGTGAGTAAGGATAATGAGTGTATTATCAACAGGCTGCTCAACAGAATCACTAATGCGGGAGAATATAGTGGTCAGGGAGATCTGGACAGGGGAAGAGTTCAACAAAGAGTGAAATCCAAAGTGAAGAACCAGTCTGATGAAAGGGCTCTGGTTTAATCAATGGAGAGTGGAGAACACAAGAAGAAAAAAATTACTTCACTTTCTAACATGTAGATGTGGATGTGTATTTAAAATATACAAATAGAGCTCCTTGAAGCGGGTTGCGAGGGAAAAGGAATTTCAGTTGCAGAAAATAGTTATTCATGGAAGCTCTAAGTAGATGAGTCCATTCATAATGGATATATTAGTATCACACAGCTGCTGTAACAAATTGCTACAGAATCAGCAGTTTAAAACAGCACAATGAATTATCTCATAGAACTATTGGTGGAAAGTCATAGCAATGCCTGGATCAACTGTTTTTTCTGCCCATAAAATTAGGGTGAAACAAAGGTATCCTCAGGGGCCTGTTCTTTCTGGAAACTTAGATACTGAATCTACTCCCAAACATTCGGGTTGGCTATAAATCAGAGCCCAGAGACCGAGGTTTTCTTGTGGCTGTCAGCTTCTGTAAGAAGCCCATATTATCTGATTTGTGGGCCCCTGTATCGACATGCAAAGGAAAGATTAGAAGCACGTTCATCTGACTATATTAGTTTTGCATTTATAATCCAGGATGCTCTTCTTATCTCAATAGCCTTGATTTTGATCATTTTTGCAAAGTCGTGTATCACTTGTATCACCTGTCTTCCCGTTGTTCATCGATTTGCTCGAAGGGCGCCAGTAATGTCTCCATTCATTGGAAATGAGGTCCATTATTGTTACTGTTTTTGGCATATCGAATACAACACGGGTAGCTTGCCAGGCTCTGCGTGGCTCTGGATTCATCCCAGGGGCCTGGTCTTTTCTATGGCAGACCAACAACAATCCAGGGCCCAAGGGAAAGAGCCCTCAGGTATAAAACTCCCTCTGAGTAAAGTCAAAATAACATTCTATGCAATCCAACCAATGATTTTTGGTACAAGAACACCACAGATCTAAACCTTCTCCTTTGCTCTGCCTACAAAGCGTCCTGTATGATCTGCTGAATTGAGAACCTACTATTTGCAAATACAATCAGTTTCTAGTATTTGTGTTCCCCAATTACAAGGGATTTAGTTAACTCTCTCAAAAGTCCACTCATGGCCCTAGATCCTCACAAGGAGTTATGAAGAAGCCCTATGGCTTTCAAGAAAAGAAAAAGCCTCATTCTTAGCCTTCCATATGTGCTATATTCCTCATATCTGTAAGTTTGTAACTGTATAGCATGAAGCTAAATGACAAGCTAACAGCACAATGAGCTCACAATCTCTTTTAGGGCCCTACTGTCTAGCACCTATATCCTCAGCCTTTGGACTTTTACCAAAACTCTGGCACAATTAAAATAATTACATTAAATATTATATAAGAATATTTTCATTTTTACAAAAAATATCAAATATTTAATAGTAAAAAATATACTGTACTAAGTCGCATTTCCTTGTAAGACTTTTATTCAAATAAGATCTGAATATTTTAACTTACTATGTCAGTCATCTTTGGTTGATAAAATTCTATTTTTTTCTTCTCTATAATGATACAATTCTATTTTTTCTTCTCTTTAATGATATATTGTCTAAATTTTCTGCAACAATGCACCAGTTTTGAAAAAATAAAAAAAATTGTGAACAAAGATATATTTTAAATACATTTAGTGCATTCCCCACTATAAACATTCTGTACTATCAAAGACATGTACTATCATATAGCAAAGTCATGTCTATCACATATTTACATATTCTAGAGTCAGGTGTGAATATCTTTGATGGTCACTCTTCAACTTACTACTCTACTCATATAGTGTGAAAAGAAAAAAACGGCTAGAGACAGACTCCCAAGGAGTCTATAAAGAATGGTCAGAAGACAGGTAAGAAAAACAGGCAAAAATAACAGAGATGAAGAATCAGAGAAAGACTCCCAGAAGGGCAAGGAATGCAGAAGCATATGAAGAAAAAAGTATTTTCAAGAACAGATGCTGACATGAAGTCTAGGAAGAATAACCTGGGTTTTACAATCAAAACAACTTCTCACACACATGTATCTACACACCCATAGATTCTTTCTCCTCATAGCTTCCTGTTGTGCTGCATAGCCCCCTCACATTCTCTCTACCTAGTTAAAAGAAATTTCCCCTGCACTCAAATTTCCTCTGTACTCATTCCTACCCTCAGTCAAAAACTACCAGCCAATTCTTCCCATGGCTATGGGATATATTTTTCTTTGTTCTAATCCACCCAGAACCAAAGCATACCTGTTTGCAGGGGGCAACAGTTCAATGCTGTCATCCAAGTTAGGGTACCAGGAACTCATCATTCAAACAGACATCAGCTTTGTTTGAAGTTGAGAGATAGTACAGTATGTAAACCCCTTCCATTACGTGTGGTTGACTTGGCTCAATCCCCAGCACTATAGATCACTTCTGTGAATATCCAGGTGTGATCACTGGACACAGAGTGAGGAAGAAGCCCCAATAATCACCAGGTATGGCCTAAAAACAAACAAAATTTAATGAAAGAAATCAGCCTGACTTACATTACACATGTAAGTTGTCCCTCGTGGGGAACAAAATGAAAGTCCTGTGTTCAGAAGGAGCAGAGAATAAAGCTCCTTCCTACAACACTCTGAGATTGGTCCCCTGATATGTAAAAGCACTAACTGCCAACAGAAAATCTGTTCTCCCATTCACATAGTTTCCAGGTATTTGTTTTAAGTCTGTAAAATGCATTTGGCTTGACACTGGAATGATGAATAAGTTAATGTCCTGGATATTTAGAAGATAGGTATAAAATTATTGAATTAAAATGACCCCAGTGAAATTATTTTCTCACAAGATCATAAAATGCACTTTTCCAGCAAGCCATATATAAGCAGCTCAACTCTAAAATGAAATTGGGATACAGGTTTAATGGAAGATAGAACCTGTTAGACTTCAGATTAACATGCAATTTCCACCTCCCAGTGTTGTGTAGTTGAGGGATTGTAGCATCTTTTCTCTGATACTCTTTTTGTCACTGGACTCAGAGATAAGTTAGCATTTCTCCTTATCACAGGACCACATTATAAGTATAGGGGCTGAATGGACACCTTTGACCAAAATGAAAAAGGAAAAGAAATATTAAGTCTAAGCTCTATGTTTGATTATACAGATAATATCTGAAAGAATCCCTCTAAGGTTTTTGAAAGGTGTTAGTTTTAGGGATTATGAAAATGGATTCATTTTTGCTTAAATATCAGAAAATAACAGTGGCAAAGCTTCCCTTTGCTTGCCCTTAATTATAGATATTGAGATCCAGACAGGAGTTGACTCTAATCAATCTTTTGATATGAGCTTGCAACCTTTGTGCTAATCTAGCCCTGCAGGCTTTCTCCCTGATACCATTTTAATTAGACCTTTTTTGATACAATCAACCTCCAGCCAATAAAGACTATCAAAATCTCACTTAGAAGAAATAATTTAAGGCTATCATTCACCATTTTTACAAAGAATGTAGGAAGCAGGGTAGAGGGACAAGATCCACCGCCATAGTTGCATGTACCAGAACATGTATCTTGGGTCACAGGTTCCTGTCTGACACCCTCATTTTCAGCCCCTTTCAGCTGGAGAATGATACCTGTTCATGAGTGCTGAATTTGATGAGTAGCATATCTAAGAATTGGAGCAGGGTGGGGCTGGACACTGCCAGAAAATAAACAGGGATGGCTCCCTGTCTTCTCTACTTTCCTGTCAGCCCAATCCCCTGAAGTTGTGCTCCTGTGCCAAATTTGTCTCTCACCCCCATTGTGGTCAGAAGCACCGCCCAGGTGCTGAGCAGGTCACTGTCTGCTATGGTGCTGAAACAGCCAGGGATGCCTTTAGATGGCAGCCTCAGCAGTTTGGCAGCTCCACATGCCTGACGTCACTTGTTCTGAGACGCAACTTCCAAACCAGCACCATTTCTAGGGACATTGACACAGCAGCAAAGTTCATTGGGGCTGGGACCGCCACAGTGGGGGTGGCTGGCTCTGGAGCTGGGATTGGAGCTGTGTTTGGAAGTTCATCATTGTTTATTCCAGGAAAGCTTCCCTAAAGCAACAGCTCTTTTCCCATGCCACTCTGGGCTTTGGCCTCTTGGAGGTCATGGGACTCTTCTGCCTTATTTGGCTTTTCTCCTCTTCACCACGTGAAAGAACCATCTCCACTTCCCAGAGCTATTTCTCTTGTGTCTCTTCTGCCCTGCACGTTCACCATACTAAACTTCCCAAAGGTATCTGGGGAAAATGGTTGGCTCAGGGTTTGACAGAGGGAAGACAAATAAATACTGAGGTCACCTGCTCACCATCAGTCCAGTTACCGTCTGCTTTGCTCTTTTATCAATTCACTGTTCCTTGCAGCCCTGTGCTATCTCTGCTCTTTTCTTTTTTTCTTATTAATTCAACATTAGGATTTTTATTTGTATTTCCCTAACATTGAATTAATAAAAGAGCAAAACAGACAGTAACTGGGCTGATGGTGAGACAGGTGACCTCCATGTTCATAAATTGGTGTGCCCTATGTGAATACCTTATGAAATATCAGTATTATCAAATTCTATTTTGAATGCACATTTTATAATGTTGTGCGTTCAAATTATGCTGCACATATGTTCAACCTAGAGAAGTGATATACATGACCTTGTTTTTTTTTAATTTGGGGGGGGTGGGCAGCTTCAGAGATCTGTAGGAGCAACATTAAATGTACTTAATTTTTGCCTTAAGCATTACCTTTGCAGCTCATCTCTGCAGAAGATAAAGCTCCTCTACCAACCAAACTGACTGGATAAAACTTCTCAGTTAGCACCATGATGATACAGAAAAAAAAAATACCTGAAAGTTGTTTTCATGGTTTTCCTCATAAAAGGACTTATGCCAATAATGTTCTCAGAAATCAACTATTGCTGAACAAACCTATATTGTGTGTGAAGACATGTGTGAGAGATTCCTAGTTAAATTTTCCTGCTTTGGAAAATCCTTATCAGAATTTTGACAACATATTTAATAAAATTTAGTCGTTGGGTCTGAGCCAGAGAGATTTATATTTATGAGGTTATTGCGAGTTATCTGAGTTTATTTAAAAGGGGCCAGGGCGATAATCCAATACTGTTCCCAAGAGGCTTGGCTTTCCCATTCCCTGAGTCCAGAACACAGACCGGATCATCCTGGAATATTAAGATGTCCTGCACTCTCCCGAACACAATGCTTTCTTGTCCCAGTTTGGCAAGAGCTCCCTCTAAATCAAGCACACAAGGCTATGTCCATTATCTCTCTGGCTCAGACCCAACCACAAGTTAATCCCCATAGGCATTTCAAACAAGAGCAGAGGCTCTGAGATAAACTCTCTTCTTGGATTTCATTGTACCTCTCTTTAAATAAACTCCCATGGAAGATGCACATTCCATGGAAGCTCGTTCCTTCAAATGGGACCACTTGAGATATGCCTCGTTCCACCAAGACCTTCAAGTCAAGTCCTCAGAAATAAAAGTCATGGTTAAATTATGAAAAGTTGAATTGAAATAAAAATGTTTGATTGGGAATTAAATTCCCATATAACTAAAAATACACATTGGCAATAATTTTATCAAATATATCATTTGTATAAATAAGACAACAGATGATAGACTCTGTTGCTCTTAATCTAATCAGGTAACAAGATATGGTATGTCTCTTTCCACTACAAAGTCATACATAAAGAAAATTTAAAATAAAATATTGGGGCCGGAGCGATAGTCCAGCAGGTAGGGTGTTTGCCTTGCATGCAACTGGCCCATGCCGGCCTGGGTTCAATCCCCGCCTCCCCATATGGTCCCCCCAGAACTGCCAGGAGTAATTCCTGAGTGCAGAGCCAGGAGAAACCCCTGAGCATTGCCAGGTGTGACCCAAAAAAGCAAATAAATAAATAAATAAATAGATAAATAAATAAATAAATAAATATTCACCAGAGATGCTTCTAGTCCCTGCTTCAGGCTGAGTCAACAGGGGCACCCCAGAGGGGGACAGGTTTGGATATGGCTTGTGCCAACAGAGCCCCAGAGCTGAAAACCTCCACACTCCACAGTCTCCACCATGTTAAAGGCTGGACACATTTCTGGGATGAGTTCCACCCAGAAATTAATCAGTTGAAAAACTCAGGTATACAGGGTTTGTGACTGAAATTTCCAGGCTTTTATGGAGTCAGGGATGGGCTACCTTCCCCCCCATCTCGCTGTTCTTCTGGAAGGACAGGCAGTCACACCCAGGCCTCAAAGTGACCCTCGGTTAAAAATTTAACTCCAACTTTATCACCTTGTAAAAATTTTGCAATTCCTGGACCAAGATCTCAAACACTACTATACTGAAATACCAAGTAGCATACCAAATTTAATGGATACAAAGTATAAGTCAACCAATGATAAAATTCACACTTGCAATGCCTATCCTGTAACAACATTATCAGTAGTTTATTATACAAGGACTTAATGGCTTAATGGCCCCATGGTGATATTCAACAATCTTCACTAACTTTCTTCAAAGAAACATTTCTTGATCATTTTTAGCAAGTTAGCTATAACAAGCACTATGAAATAAATTACTGAGGATCTATTATAAGGGCAGGCTTAGGCAGTAGTAGGGAAAATTGGAAATAATGGTTGTGGGAAGTCACAATGGTGGTGGGATTGGGGTTGAATATTGAATATCTATAGCAAATTCATATCAACAACCTTGTTGAAAGATTGAGTAGAAGGCCACTAAGTTCAATAAGTGAAAACAATAACACAGATGACCCAATTATTATATAGTATCTCAGAAAAAGGTCATGATGTTAGTAACACCATTATGAGATATACGTTTTAATAATCAATGTATAAATTAATTAGTGCCTGCTAAAGGAGCAAACTTGGGGGATAGGTGGAAAATTAGGGTCTTTGGTGGTGATAAGAGCACATTTGTGCCTGAACTGGTGCTATAATATTGAATACATGAAACAACTGTATTGTGAGCAATTTTGTAAGTCATGGTATTTAAATAAAGTCAAAACAAGAAAAATAAATAAATAAAATTCACCTCACAAGTTATTTCTACTGGAATTTACATTACTACCCCAAAAATCATTCACATTTATTTCCGTTATCTGTGCTAGGTGATGTCCATTAAAACCCAGAACAGACACCTCAGGACTAACCTTGGAGCAGGAGAGAGTTTGGGTTGGGGGAGAGGGGAGAGCTGTAGTGTGGTGGAGGGGGCTTGCCTTGCACTCAGCCTACTTGGATTCAATCCTCAGCACCCCATATAGTTTCTGAGCCCCTCCATATGTGGCCCGCCTCTCCTCCTACTAAATAAAGTCACTGTCCTTGACCACAATGATAGAAAAACACCAATTCTGAAGAGCATAATCCCCAGGCAATAGAAGTTCACAACAGCTGAAAACTACTAGTGTTTGGGTCTGAGAAAATGAAATATAATTAATTTTAAAAGAAGTTAGATTGGGATCTGGGGATGTAGCTCAGCGCCAAGACATATGTTTTGCATGTGTGAGGTTCTGGGTTTAATTCTTTATTTAAAAAATAAAGTCAGATTAAATTAAGCTCAGAAAAATCATGCATAAAAGTCAGGTCAAAATGAATTAAATACCTCAACATCATACCTGAATCTATATGGTACATCAAAAAAACACAGGCAAAATTCTCTATGACATTGGAGCTAAAGGCATCTTCAAAGACAAAGAACCACTGGCAAAGCAAATGGAAGCAAAGGTTAATATATGAGATTATATGAAACTGAAAGATGAGTTCAAAGATGAGTTCAGTGCAAAGAGCTTCTGCACCTCAAAAGAAATGGTGACCAAGATACAAAGACAGTCCACAGAATGGGAAATAATTATCACCAAACAGCTATCTGATAAGGAGTTAATATCAAAGATATACAAGACATTGGTGGAACTTTACAAGCAAAACATCCAACCCCATTAAGAAATGGGGAGAAGAAAGGAACAGAAATTTCAACAAAGAAGAAATTTGAATGGTCGTCAAAAGGCATATGAAAAAGTGCTCTTTGTCATTAATCATCAGGGAGATGCAAATCAAAACAACAATGAAGTATCATCTCACATCACACAGACTGGCACACATCCAAAAGAGCAAGAACAACCAGTGCTGATGCGGATATGGGGTGAAAGGGACTCATACATTGTTAGTGGGAATGTCAACTGTCCAGCCTTTTTGAAAAACAATAGGGACATTCCTCCAAAAACTAGATATTGAGCTCCCACTTACAGGCATTTATCCACAAAACACAAAAATATTAATTTGAAAGGTTATATGTACAACTAGTTCATTGCCACACTTAGCATAATAGTCATGATATGGAAACACCCTATATATCTGACTATGAATGAATGGATAAATGGATGTGCTACTGAGGCCAGAATAATAGTACAGTGGGTGGGGCATTTACCTTGCATGTGACTGAACCAGGTTCAGATTCTAAACCAGGTTTAGAACCATTCAGGTGCTCTAAATAGTTCCCAGAGCACCACCAGGAATGATTCCTCAGCACCACTGAGTGTAGAACAAAGTTTAAAAAATGAAGTTGTGATATATGTAATGATATACATATATATATATATATAATGAAATACAATATAGCTCTTGCAGAAAGAACAAAATCATGCAATTTGCAACATGGATGAACGTAAAGAACATGATTCTGAGTGAAGTCAATCAAAAGGGAATGAATAGACATAGAAAGATCTCTCTCATATGTCAGACCTAAAGATACACAGCAAGAGAGCAACAGAAGACCAAATGGGAGAGCTGCGCCACAAAACTGAGAGGAGGCAGCTTTGGTAGGGTGAGTTTTGGGTCTCTTGGAGAGGGAGGTGATTACACTGGTGACAAGTCTCGTGTTGAAATTATGTGCAAAAAACTACCTTTAACACAACTATAACTCCCAGAATCTTAATGAATAAAAAAATATTTTTTAAAAAGCCACACAGGTATCAGATTTTCTGGCAATACATCTTTGCAGATTGTGGTACATCTTTTCACTCACTTGTTGGCTCAGTCAGCAATTATAATCAACCAAAAAAAAGGTTCTTCTATAATTCTCCTGGTCACATAGTCATGAGTCGTTTCCTGCAATATCTAATGTAGGTCAACCTGAAAACACAAACGCATCAGAGCACTCAGCCATTCTTCCATATGAGGTTAAAGGTGATGCTATCAAGGGCTCTTAACATTTTGAAAAATTTTCTTAAAACAGGCACTGGTGGGGCCAGAGCGATAGTCCAACAGGTAGGGCATTTGCCTTTAATGCAGATGACTCGGGTTTGATCCCTGGCATCCCATATGGTCCTCCGAGCACTGCCAGGAATAATTCCTGAGTGCAGAGCCAGGAGTAACCCCCTGAGCATTGCCGGGTGTGACCCAAAAAAAAAAAAAAACACAGGCACTGGTGTTCTGGCTCTATTCTTGGCAACTGAAGTTGCTACAGTGTTCTGTGGTCCTTCCCATGACAAAACAAGTCCAGGGTTTAGACAGAGTGGGTCTCTGAGGCCTAGCCTAGTTTGGGAACCAATATTCAGAAGTCGGTCAAAGGCATATTGATGACAGAAAAGTGACTCCCTCAGCTTTGGCTGTTAAGGGACCGGAGGTGGGATCTTGACTTCTAAAGCAGAATTAAAAAACCGAGTACATCAGAGGGTGGTTTCTGACTCCCCCACGACTTCTCTCTAGTCAGCTCTGGACCAACTTGCATCTGAGTGCTCTCATATCCTGGATCCCATGTCGTTACTACAATAATCATTCCGCTTTGCTCTGCCAAAAAAGCTGAAACTGACCACTGTCCTGAGCTCAATTGTCACTAAAGTCCAGGTGGTTGATGGGTTCTTTTGCTTTCTATACTTACACACATTTACCCCTAGGGATATGAGCTTACAAATAATGCTTACAATCTCAGCTCAGCAGGGTTTTGTCTATGTGAGACTGGATGGGGTGAGTGATGAGAAGAGCGGCTCTAAAGGTTAAATGCCCTATGGAATCCCAGTTGGTGGTTCCTGGCAGTAGAATTTGGAGCCAAAGATTGAACCTGACTGAGCCTTGAGCTCATCTTCCAAAAGGGGATCAGAATGCTGACAGCAATCTCACTTAGCTATGGTGAAGATTAAATGTGATTAAAGTGCATGTCATCTAGAGAAATGCCTGGCACATATAAACATTGCAAAAATGAAAGTGTGTAAACAACACAGGAGCAGCACCCAGAAAAGTCTCACTTGAGCCTGGCTTCTCTGTGACCTCTAGCCTTGTGATCTAAAGTTACTCACCTCATTTGATCACTTGAATCTCGTTAATTCATTTATTTTTTCCCCCCCCCCCCCCCCCCCCCTTGCTTGCAGACGAGGCTACCAGTAACATATCCATTAAAGGGCCCTGTCACGTGTCCAATGTTGCCTCTATTTAATGCTCAGTTCTAGGTCGGCATTAGTAATCTAAAATTGCTAGCCAAACTGTTCCATCTCATCTGACACCTTTAGCGTCTAAGTCCCACATTTATGTGCTAAATTCCATATGATAAGACCTCTGATGTCTAATTCAAATTGACCAAGAGAAATATTCCAAATATCTTACATATTTATTTTTCACAAATACTCAATTTATCATACTGTATTTTCTCTTTCTTAAAGATAATTTTTTTTTTTAGTGAGACCCTAGTTGCTCTTAAATGCCTGACTTCTAGGTTCCAGAGGTTTCCTCACAACCGCTCACTCACGGTTTGATGTTCAGAGCCTACACAGTACCCCAGAACTCTCCACTAGATGACAGCAACATATTAGCAGCTCATTTAAAGGTGCTTTCTCAGCTCATTCATTCACCTCACAGTCCCTCACCAAATGCCCACTAATTGTAGCGACATAAGAAAAATCAGAAGTGGCTTTCTTCAAGAGAAATGAAAACATAAACCACCACTGCCTCTTGTTAGTCTCAGAAAAGAGACTTTCATTTATTTCTTTTGTCCCATCTGGTTTCTAGGCACCAAAAGACCCTTTTCTGCCCTCTGAACGATTTAAGTCACACTGAGCTTCATGACCCAAATCAGCCCAAAAACAGTCTGCGAAAAGCACATGTTCACATGTCCTGAGCACCTTGCCCGTTGCTAGCAGAGAAAGCTTGATGACTCGCACATTTCAGCTGGGCTTGTCTTTGCTTGAAGCCCAAGGCATACTCCCTGGCAGTGTGGGCTTAACACTCCTTAAGCCTGAGAAAAAAGAACAACACAGCGGCAGACTAATAGATGACAACATGAATGATTTCAGTCATTTGTGAAGTCTCAGGGTTAAAAACACATTCTTTTGGCTGTGAGATTGGGCATTTCGCTCAAGACTCTGTGGGGACAGGATTCCCATATTTTGTCAAGAGTGGGGGGAGGTGCCTACGAGATGACGGATGAAGAGAACAATGACGTTCCTCCAGATTGATATTCTGGCAGGCTAACACAAGAGAACACAGACTTCAACACAGTACTTGAGCAGAAAACAGGCAAAGGACCATCTCTGACCCAAATGCTGCTGACCTTCACCTGACACCATCTGCTTTACCTATGTGTCGGGAAGCTTTGTGAAACTATATTGTCACTACTTTTATGGGGCTGTGGTTATTCAGAAAGCAAGGATCAAATCTTAACATAAACTTTCCTTGCTTTCACTTCATGGGCACCATTCATTTAATAGGTGCTTCCCCTAAATTGAAAAAATAGGAAAAAATATATGAGCAAGATTACAGAAATTTCTTCTAAAGAAAAGATTTCTGACCCAAAGCACATGATCTCAGGTAGGGGGTCTTATATAAAGACCCACAAGAGAATGGAGGATATTTCTAGGCCAAAGAAGGGAATGGGCTCTTTTGGGGTGAATGCCTAGTATGGAACAGAGATCTGGACTTTCCATCAGAGTGTGACATCAAGCAGACTTCAGGCACTGGAGGAACTTGAAACTGCTCAATCTAACCCGTTTCTGACGGTGTCCAGAATTTATAAACGAGCTCCTCGGTGACTCACCCATCCCCATGTGCCAAAAAAAAGCCAGATACATAATCCTAATCATACGTCATTATCTATAACTTGTAAGCCTCTCCATCGCTTTCCTACTAGGCATCTGTTACAGTTTGGTGCAGAATGGGTATAATTCTGTGAAGCACCACCAGGGGAAACCTGGGAACAGGCAAAGCAAGCAGGAGGCTGATTCCCATGATAAGGCTCTCCACAAGATATGTTTTCTACAAGATATAGAAAATGGCCAAAGTTTCCTAAGTATTGGATTGCTAGTCTCATTTTTTTTAAAAGTATTTTATTATACCACCGTGAGATATACAAATAAAAAGATATACAATTAAAAAGTTCATGCTTGGGTTTTGGTCATACAGTGTTTCAGCACCCGTCCCTCCACCAGTGCCCATCTCCCACCACCAACATCCCGGTTCCCTCCCCCTTCCCCAGCCCTGCTCCATGGCAGGTTCTTTATTTCTTTCCCTTTCTCTCTCTTTCTCTTTTCCTTCCCTTCCAGACTATGGATTACAGAACATACATTAAAAGGTTGTCATGTGTATCCTTTTGCCTCTATTTAATGCTCAGTTCTAGGTTGGCATTAGTACCCTCGACTATTATTAGCACCCTGTTCCATTTTCTGTCTTACCTAAACTCTGACTCCCACATATTTGTGATAATTTCCACCTTTGACAAGACCTCCTGATATATGTTTCACTTGACCTTGGATATTGGTATCATAATGTGTACACATATATTTATGCCATCTATTCTGGGAAACCAAAAATACGCAGCGGAAACACCATCCCTACTTTTATGTTCATAGCAGCATTATTCACAATAGCCAGAATCTGGAAGCAATCAGAGTGCCCGAAAATCGATGACTGGATAAAGAAGCTTTGGTACATCTACACAATGGAATACTATGCAGCTGTTAGGAAAAATGAAGTTATAAAATTTGCCTATAAATGGATGGACATGGAGAAGATTATGTTGAGCGAAATTAGCCAGAAGGAGAGAGACAGATACAGAATGATTGCTAGTCTCATTTTAAAGGTAGAATTTGAAGGTTACATTACTTAGGTCTACTCATCCAAATTACCTAAGTGGAAGCTGATACCCTAGTTTCCTTAGGAAGTTGAAGCCCATGTTCAGGAAAGTGATATCAAAGGCAAAA
This sequence comes from Cryptotis parvus, assembly GCA_021461705.1. Taxonomy (NCBI): domain Eukaryota; kingdom Metazoa; phylum Chordata; class Mammalia; order Eulipotyphla; family Soricidae; genus Cryptotis; species Cryptotis parvus. The sequence goes on along the minus strand of JAJIBD010013537.1, from coordinate 8,343 downwards.
ACAACTTGATGATCATATGCTTTAACCTTCCTAACCAAGGCTTATGCTTGAGGCTGGAACTGGTCTTCAACTTGGCAACCAATAAAAGGCTACAAATGAGATCAGGTGCCTCCAGTTACAGAGGTGTGACAATCTAGACAGGCAATGAGTCCCTCTATCCTGCGTCTCAAAGAAGAAGCAATTCTCCTTTGTTGTTGAAGAGTAGTAACTTGTTGGCAGGAAAATTTATGGGATATCACCACCCTCTAAGACTTTGTGATTAGGTGATAGAAACACAGTACACCAAAAATCACTGTCACTGTATCACTGTCTTCCCGTTCATCATTGATTTGCTCGAGGCGGGCCCCAGTAACATCTCCATATGTCCTGTCTCATGCTAGTAGAGCCCAAGGGCATCTGCTTGCTCCAGGAACATAAAGAGCCTCAATCCATTCCTGGAATGAGATCTATAATTGTTACTGGTATTTGGCATATCAAATACAACACGGGTAGCTTGCCAGGCTCTGCCGTGCAGGTAGCATACTCTTGTAGTCAAGAGTATTGACTTGTAAACAAACAAACAAACAAAAATACAAAATAACAAGCCTTGCAAACAAACAAACAAACCAAAAATATTTTCCATTAATATTCCTAGTCAAAAACAATATTGTTGGAACTTTCTTGGGCTAGTTGTAATTCTAACAAAAATTTCCAGGAAACTGAAAAAAATTTCTGAGAAAAATTCATGAAATGATGAATACAATGTATCACTCCCCCTGGGAAAACCTCATTCCTACAGGATGGCCTACCTAAAATGAGGTCATGAGAACTGAATTCACATCTGAACTCTTTTCCATCTACACTTTCAATCCTTAGATTCAGTGGAGAATAAATCTCTGCCTTTGGCTTCAAGTCCGAGGATCTCCCCCCTGCTTTTGTTCTGCCTTGGCTTTTCTCTTAATGTGTATAAAAGTGTTATTACTCCCCCCCAACTCTCCATTCTGCTGAGAACTTAACATTCAGTCTCAAAGGTAGCCACTGAAACTGGGTCAGGTACAAATATGAGAGCTGAGACCCATCACCAAGTTTAGAAAATTGTGAGTTGCAACAGTTACACCCTTCCAAACATACATATAATACACCCTTGTGGACATTACACAACTGTGTCACTGAATTTTCCAGGGAAATAATTTGTCTCAAACACACCTTTGATGAAAAGAATGTGTCTTTCCTTCCCAATTCCAACATATGGGAAATACACAGTCTCCTTGGCATAAAGATCTATGCCTGCTACCTTGTAAAGGTTTTAAAATAACACATGGGGGCTGAACCCCAGAGATAGGGGAAGGTAGGCCCTTTGTCGACCTTTATCCTGATGTTTTCCTTTGATTGTTACCCTTATACACTGAGAAAAGGAATTTAATCTATTTTACTTTACATGTGGTTATATGACAAGATGTTTATGCTCCCAGATAAAATTGCATTAAAATTTTATTTAAAAAAAGGCATGAAATAAGTGACCCTTAAGGCTTTATTATAGGTGGGGAGTGAATGGGACATCAGACCTTGTCAAATGAATACAAGTAAATTCTTGGTTTACAGCTTCAGAAACCAAGTACATCTCCCCTCAGCTTCCTTCAGGCATTGTCTTGTGAAAACAAATGCTCAAGCTGGAAGATGAGGCCTTCAATAGCAGATTTTTTTCCCTAGATCTCAGGCTGCTCAGAGCTGTGTCAACAGACACCCTATAGAAAGTGATCAGAAGAGAATTTGGAGAACCACAGAGCTAATAGTCAATATCCTCTTTCTATAAAGTGTAATACTGGAAACATATTCTGACCCAGTCCACACCCTTGCAGAGATGCTTTCTTGAGCATAAACCTTAAGAAGCAACCTGAACATGTCTGCCACAAGGAGAGCCTTTGAGGCTTTGCGTATTTGTGTGATGTTTGTCAATAGAGAAAACTACACCAGATAAGGCAATTTGATGTTCAGCAGCCAGCATCAAACTCTTTTTTTCAAAGGTCTTAGAGCAAAGCATTACAGGAGGAAAGAATGAATAGGCAAATGTTCACTCAAAATAGTCAACTGCTAACATTTTTGAGTACCTGTACATGGGTGAGTTCTCTTGGAGAGAATAAGCACAGGATCCTGAGAAGCTAAAATCCAAGGTATTTCACCATTCAAAGTTCAAAATGTTTCACTATTTCACATCGAACCATATTATAGTGGTGAGGATGGAACATGGGTCCATGCAATATAAGTCATGCAATATAAGTCATAATAGTTAGGTCCATGCCCTAACTACTGTACTATCACTTTCGGGCACTCACATTTGATTTTTAAACACAAGTTTTGTTTTTGGAGAGAGACTGCAGAAGTTATAACACAGAGCCAGAAAAAGAACTTTCATAGCAGTCCTGTTGAGTAGAGCCATTGAAGATTAAGGGCTTTCAGAAATGATCTTTCAATCTTATATCAATATGCTTGGCAAGACACTAGCACAAAAATGAAATTAGCTAAGATTAACTAAGGATTAATTTATATCAAATCCTCAAGCAAAGTTTGTGCACTGACAAAAAACGATGCACTGTGACCAAAACAGTCAACTGTAAACTATCAGGAGAGAGCTTATTTCTCCCTGTTTGACCTGAAAGCCACTATTGAAATCTCTTAAGCATAAGAAAAAAAAAGAAAATCCACCAAGACTGTAAAAACAAGCCTGGTGAAAAAGTCTTAAGCACATTTTTCACTATCACCAAATAAAACACAAATGCATGGTTTGTTATTAATGCTAAATTAAGAATCAAAGACTTAGAAGCAGCTTATTGTCAAAGCTGTCTGAGTAACAACAACAAAGCGAGATTAGTGCCACTGAGTTGTGTATAATAACTTATGATCCATCAGCCAATAGGAGAAAAAAATTGTATTTCCTGCTTAAAAATAATCAAGATGCATTCATCCTTGAAGACTTTTAGTTTTCACAAAAGGGGAAAAATCTAAAGCAAAGCGGACATTGGATACGTTACGCATCAGAATGGGAAAAAATTACAATCTCTATCAAATTGAGGGGGTGTAAGGAAAGTTCTACAGGAAAAAAAACCTCTGGATGAAGAATGCAATGTAGAAAACATATAAAGAAGAAAGGACCTGTAAGTAGGACAGATATTGGCAGAGAGAGAAATAAATTTAGGTGGGGATGGGGTAGCAAGAAACAGCTGGAAGGAAGTAATGGGGGAAGAGTCAAGGACTTCAGGCTGGTTGTTGGTGTAGAGGAATGGTGTATTTGTATATCCAAACTGCAGAGTCAATAATACTGACTGTCGCAGATCAAACCACAATAACCACTTAAAAATGTGCCTGTCTAGGTGGCAGGCTGGGGAGTGCGGTAGGCAAACCCAGGCTCGATCCCTTATGGTCCCCTGAGTACTTCCAGGAGTAATTTCTGAACCAGGAGTAATTCCTGAGCACCTTCAGGTGTGGCCCAAAAAAACAAAAAATATTAAAAAAATTGTTTACTTAAATGAAAAAAAAATTGTTTACTTAAATGGAACTAAATTTCATTTGAGGAGTGCATTTCATTTTTACTGAATGCAATATATCACCTGTCACTTGTCTTCCCATTGTTCCTCGATTTGCTCAGGTGGGCACCAGTAACATCTCCATATGTCATGTTGCAAGCGAGTGTACCCTAAAGGTATCTGCTGGCTCCAGAACAGAAAAAAGCCTCAAACCATTCTTTCAGGTCATGGGAATGAGGGCGATAATTGTTACTGTGTTTTTGGCATATCAAATAAAACACGGGTAGCTTGCCAGGCTCTGCCGTGTAAATGCAATATAACTTTTCATAAAAATAGGTATTATCATTTCTATGCCTTAGATTAGGATCAACTCTCTTATGTCTTGGTAATATTTTAGAGATTTCTCGATGCTTTGAGTAGTACTGTGGCCTCCAAATAGGAACAGGGCCATTAAGTCCTACTGTGAGAGTTTACTGAGCTGTTTGTTGTTACCTGAGCCTTCCATGTAACTGTTTTTGTTAACTGAGCTTACTTGGTTTCTATATTACTTTCCCATCTAATTTGGTGTGCTCTTCCTGGGACATCAATATTCTGGCCTTTGGAGAAGTTTACATGAGGGTGGCTGTGGAATGTGGGTGTGGCTTCTGGAGCTTCTAGAAATATGGAAGGTAGGCAGAGGTTGTTGACTCCACTCGGAGAAGACCCTAGAGTGCTCAGTCTGAAAGCCAATGTACCTAGAATTTTTCTATGTTCGGGGACACTGGAGAGATTTGTCAAGAGATGGCTGTACCCACAAATGTAGATGAAGTAAGCCAGAAGAGGAAGGACAAGCACAGGATGATATCACTTTTTTTTCTATTAATTATAGCACCGTGAAATAGACATTTACAAAATTGTTCATGATTGGGTTTAAGTCATACAATGTTGCAGCACCCATTTCTCCACCAGTGCACACTTCCCACCATCAATATCCCCAGATTCCCTCCCTCTTACCCCAGCCTAGGCCTATAGTAGCTGCTGCTGCTGCTTCCTCTTCTTCCTCTTCCTCCTCCTCCTCCTTCTTCGTCTTTTCTTCTCCTTCTCCTTCTCCTCCTTCTCTTCTTCCTCTTCCTCTTCTTCCACTTCCTCTTCTTCCTCTTCCTCCTCTTCTTCCTCTTCTTCCTCCTCTTCCTCTTCTCTCTCCCTCTTTGCCTCCCTCTCTCTCCCCCCTTTCTCTCTTTCTCTCTCTCTCCCTTCTCTTACACATTGTGGCTTGCCACACATACATTTAATGATAATCATGTAAATCCCTTTGCCCACATTTCAATGCTCAGTTCTAGTCTAACATTATCATTTCCAACAATTAGCAGGACACTGGTATATATTTATATCACATTAATGAATGCAGTCATTCTATATCTGTCTTTTTCCTTCTGACTAATTTCACTAAGCATAATGATCTCCATGTCCATCCATTTGTAGGCAAATTTCATGACTTTGTTTTTTCTGACAGCTGCATAGAATTCCACTGTGTAGATGTACCATGGTTTCTTTAGCCAGTCTTCTGTTCTAGGGCACTCAGGTTGTTTCCAGATTCTGGCTATTGTGAATAGTGCTGCGATGGGTATAGAAGTGCAGATGGTGTTTCTGCTGTGTGTTTTTGGATCTTCAGGGCATATTCCCAGGAGTGATATTACTGGGTCAAATGGGAGCTCAATATCTAGTTTGGGGAGGAGTGACCATATTGTTTTCCAAAAAGACTGGACCAGTCTGCATTTCCACCAACAATGGATGAGAGTTCCTTTCTCTCCACATCCACGGCAGCACTGATTGCTCTTGCTCTTTTGGAGGTGTGCGCCAGTTAAGTAACTGGATGAGGAAATGCAATGATTTAAAGGAAGGGATAACTAAATCACTCTAAGCCTCAAAGCGTAGAGAGGAGAAGTAAAAGAAACAGAATAAAGAGGAATGGGAGAAGAGACACAAGAGGAGCAACATGGGTAAGAATCAAGGGTATTCAAGTACATTTGTGGTGCTAAGGATAGAGCTGAATGTCCAAACTACAGAGTCAACAATATTGAAATCAGAAGACCCAAACATTAATGACCAAACTTAAAAGGTGCCTGTCAAGATAGCAGACTGGGATTGGTGTAGGAGGGTAGGAGAGGAAACCTTGGGACATTGGAGGAGGGAAGTTGACACTGGTGGGTGAGATGGATCAGTGATGAAGCATTGAATGCCAAAAAAGCCCACTATGAATAATTTTGTAAACATGGTGATTTAATAAAATAAAATTTAAGGGGGCAGCAGTTCTGCTTGTATCTCTTCCGAGATTTAGTTGTGAATCTGGGCCAGAGGATAGGTTCACAAAAGGAGGGGGCAATGAAATTAGCTTTAATCTGATAGTTTGGAAATAGATCACTTGTATCACTTGTCTTCCCATTGTTCATCAATTTGCTCAAGCGAGTGCCAGTAACGTCTCCATTCATCCCTGTCACGTGCTAGTATAGCCCAATAGCATCTTCTCGCTCCAGAAACATGAAAAGCCTCAAACTGTTGGTTCAAGTCATGGGAATGAGGTCTATTACTGCTACTGTTTTTTGGCATATCAAATACAACACGGGCAGCTTGCCAGGCTCTGCCATGTGGGCGTGATACTCTTGGTAGTAGGTAGGCTCTCAGTTCTTGCATTTACTGATATACCATGGAGCTGCCTTGCGGCCGCACACAATGGGGAGAATTGGTAGCAGCTTTATCCTGTGTACCTGTGTCTCTGGTTTACAGCCAATAGCCCGGGAGCAGTTTGTGGGTGGGTCCACTGGGCCTCCCAGATGGGACAGAGGTGGGGGAAAGGAACCCCCAGCTCCATCTCCATGGAAGCCCGGTTACTTTAGCCACTGAGACCCGCATACCTGAGCTTGAAATTGGCTTCTCTATAGGGTGGGGCTCTGACATGCTGGGCTTAGATCAGCTTCTCTCTTGGGTGGAGCTATGATGAGCTGTGGAGTCTGGACATTTGGAAATAGATCAGTCATTTTTAAGGAAGTTGGGTTCATAATATGGCATTATATGCTAATATAAGTAAACCAATTCTAGAAAAATCTGTGGCAGTTACTTCCAGTTTGTTCAGTCAAAATATCACTCAACATAGAGCATTCGCCTTACATGTGTGAGGCCTGGATTCAGCCCCTAGTAATAAACAGTAACAAAGGGCATTCTAGGTCCCTTGAAACATGTTTTCCTCTACATTAGAACTGAAGTAGGGACTTTTTTTCTATATTATGGACATTTAGTTCTTCCTGAGACTGACATCTGCCCTACTAACAGATTGATGTAAAATCAGGAAAATGGTTCCTAGAACAGCTATCCAGCTTCTTTTGGCCAAACATTTTGGCATAAATTGGGGTCTGATTTTTTCTTTCTAATGACAGGTTCTGCAAAGTTTAGGTAGCAGAGGGAAATGGCTTTCCCTATAGAGCTCCTAACAGTGTCTCTTCCCACTACCACCTGTTAAGCACTTAAGTTTTGTTGGCTAGTATTCGAGAAATATTGTACTTCAGTGGCTGAGAGATTGACATAGATGCTTTCTCTCATGCAGGGATATAAAAAAATAATAGTGGGCTAACAAAAGCCCAAAGTCATCAGGAACAAACATGACAACTGGCCTTCAATGGGAAGCATGCCACTTGGGGGCTGGGAGATGGGCGAGTGAAGGGATAGGACAGAGAGGGCGAAACTACAATAAAGTGCTCAAGGAGAAGGAAAGAGAGTGCTTAAAGGTCATCAGGTGTTATGCATTAGCCCTACTGGTGACAGTTCTGTATATCAGTGCCTAAATCTATTTTAAAAAAAGTGCCTTTTGTAGAGGTAGGCATGTGGATGAGAGAGAAATGGGGGGGGGTGGTGTTGGAGGAGGGAAGTGAACACAGTGAAGGGGTTGGTGTTGAAACATTGTATGGCTGAAACTATTATGAATAACTTTGCAATTCATCATGTCTTAAAAATAAAGAATTCTTAAATTATCTAGACTATTGACATAGGCAGGAAGACAGAATGGGCCCAGAACAAATAGACAAGGCCATGTAATTTCTGAGAAGCAGTAAATTAATTACCAAACTGTGAGGAGTCTTTCTGATAAAGACTCTCTGCCTGGCACCAAAGAGACAGGGAGTCTCCGGGAGAACAAACAACACCGAGATAGAAACCAATTAAGGAACCAGCAGTAAGAGTTTATGGCACCTGAGTGACCCCCACCTCCAAGTCAATACCTAGAAATATCCATATGAAATCTGATCTTTTAAGGCCATTTAAAGTTCTACCTGTCTCTCTGGAAGCAGTATGTGGGGGCAGCCTGAGAGAGGAACCCTATAAAAAGTCTTCTTGAACAAAGGAAGAATGCACATATGCTGCCTGAGCCCACGTGCTGCTTAAGCCCATGTAGCCAAGCACATGTGGTACTCGAGCACATGTGTCACCTGCATCTCCCCTCTTGAGATGTGGACTTTCATGCTTTCATATCTAATACTGAATGTGTGTGCTGGGGCTCTCTCCCATTGGAGAAGCCCGCGCTCTCTCTCTCTTGGAGTACTTTGCATGCTCTCTCTCTCACACACACATACATTTTCTCTCTCTCTCTCTCTCTCTCTCTCTCTCTCTCTCTCTCTCCCTCTCCATCTTCCCTTTCCTAAAAACTTCCAAATAAAATCTGCTTTACTTCACTGCATATCTCCTGAAATTCTTCAGAAAGGTAAAGACAAGAACCTGCAAAGCCTGGGTGAGACCTAGTCTGCCCAGCAGGGTCCCAGGTGACAGAGGTGACTGGGGAGAAAGTGACCATCCCTCTCTACTTCCCATCTCACATAAG
>JAJIBD010013536.1:0-37424 GCA_021461705.1 Cryptotis parvus | reverse complement strand
CCGCGCGCGCCCTGCGCTCCCCGGCGCCTGCGGAGCAGCCCCGAGCCCGGGAAGATGGCGGCGGCCGAGGGCGGCGCGGGGGGCGCGGGGGTCCGGGGGGGCGCGGGCCGGCCGAGGCGCTCCACGACGCCCGCGGCCCCGCGCCCGGCCCGCTGCCCGCCGACGAGGTGGCGGCGCGGCTGCAGCGGATGCGCCGCGAGCTGAGCAACCGCAGGAAAATCCTGGTGAAGAACCTGCCGCCCGACAGCCACTGCCAGGTACCCGCGCGGGCCGGGCCCTGGGGGCGCGGGCAACGGGGGGTCTCCCGTGGGAACTGGGGCCGGACCCCCGAGTCGCCGCTGCCTGCACCGCGGGGCCGGGAGCCGGGCCGCGCAGAGTTGAACCGGCGGGGGCCACTTTGGGCAAGTCCGGCGGGCTCTGGGGGTGCGGAGGGAGGGAAACTGAGGCTCCGCCGCCGGTCCAAGGTCACGGGAATGGGGAGGCGGCGGCTCTTTCCTTTCCCGGTCCTGTGGCTCCCGGAGTTGGAGGCGGGGGTGGCGGGTGCCCGAGAGCGGAGGTGAGGTGTGCACTCAGATGGCAGCGGGATGGAGTCTTGGGGAGCCCCAGAGGAGGTGAGGGGTGGGCGGGGGTCCTGCCTGCGCTCCTCGGGCCGGCACGTGGCCGGGGATGGCGACTCGGGGGGCACGAGTGAGTTTTGCTGCCGCAGAAGCACTTGCTCAAGTTTGTATGGAAGCAGTTCGGTGCCCAGTGCCGGGAGCGCGGCGCTGGCGCTGCGCTCTGGGCAGCTTTGCTGTCTGGGCCCAGCGGGGTTTGTCGCTCCGTGACTCTGTCTGCGGGCCATAAAATCGGTGTTTTTCAGGCTCTAAGCGCGGCATCTAGTTACAGCCACCCCCATGGCCAAAGTTAGATGCTAGATCTAGCAGGGTGAGATCGCCTTTATTTCTGACACAAAGATAACCGTTTACTACTCCATTTTCTGTGACTCTCTAAACATTTTTTCCCCTAACCATAAGATGAAGTCTTTCAAAAAAAAAAATCAGGGTTTCATTTTAGTTGCTTGGATGTTTATATTTCACATGCAGGGGCGGGAGGGAGGAGGGAGGTGGGAAAGAATATATCTATATATTTCACATGTAGTTAACATACACACACGCACATATTTGCATTTCTTGAATGGTTGGGGAGGGTGAGGCTGGCCTGCAACTTTCAGACTGAATTGAGTTCAATTGTAGAGTCCAGCTTTGTTATAGGATGCTGGGAACTGGAAGAGGGCTTTAGCTGTTGAGAAGTACAGGGCAGTCCTTCCCCTGATCTGGGTAAAAAGGGAGACCAGTGCCTGGTTACTGTGTAATTAGATCTTATATCGCCGCTCAAGATAAAACTGTGCCTAGAGCGCTGTAATCCACACTCACGGGGGCTTCCAATCCTCCCCGGTAATAGGCTGCCTCGTGTATTTCCCCTCCTTGGCGTCTTCCCCTTCTTGTGCGCTTCCTGTAAGCAAGGTCTTACTGGACACATGAAGGGGACGATTTCACCGGAGCAGTTTTCCCTGTCCATGTGTATAGAGGACAGCAGGATGTCCCACAAAAAGCAAGGGGGACTGTAGGGGTGCCTAGAAAAGGACAGATGGCATTAAACAAATGGAACTCACAGCTCTGGATGGAGAGCGCCCGAGAGGTGGGCAAGTGTGTGAGTGTCTTTGTAGAACGGCGCTTTATGGTTGTTGTCCTCACATATCCTTGCTTCAATTCTAAAAAATATTTAGACCAAATTTTAGACGGTTCTATTCTTGGTATGCTGGTGCGATCTTTCCCGTTTTCCTTCCCAAGATACTGGGCTGGGCGGGAATCCAAGGAGCCAATGAAGGAGCGACTTTAATTACCTGGTGAAGGAAACTGGTTGTGGGAGGAATTATACTGATTTGTGCTTTTGAGCTGTTGGTTTTCTTTCTTAAATTTGTGCTTTGATTAAGTCTTAGGAATTTCTGCAAAAGTAACAAATATAAACCACAATAAAATTAATAAGAGCTGTGTTTTGGATCAATCTTTTACTGCCAAATGATCTTGATTTTTTTTTTTTTTGGGTCACACCTGACAATGCTGAGGGGTTTCTCCTTTCTCTGCACTTAGGAATTACTCCTGGCGGTGCTCGGGAACCATATGGGATGCCGGGATCGAACCCGGGCCAGCACTGGCTAGCCGCATGCAAGGCAAACACCCTACCTGCTGGACTATCGCTCCGGCCCCAAGTATCTTGAATTTTTAATCTTAGTGTTTTGTGTCCTTTATGGGGCAGAAATGCAGGAATTTCATCAAAGGCAAAAAAAAAAAAAAAAACCCTTAGGACAAGTGTCCAGATTTAGTGTTTATTTTTTAATAATTGTTGTAATAAAAAAATTTCCCCAAACTGTAGTTTGAAAATTCAGGCAGACGTTTATATCACAGGTACCCGTTGTTCTGATAGCATCTCCCTTCCTTTTGGTCTCTGGGCCACACCTGGCAGTGCTCAAGGGATCACTATTGGTGGGGCTTGGGGAAATGTGAGGTGCTGGGGATGGAATCCAGGTCAGCCGCGTGCAAGGGAAGCGTCCTACACGCTGTTCTGGCGCCGGAACCTGAGGAGCGTTATTGCCCCTGTCGTTTTCGTCCTTATACCATCGTAGCTGCTTGATGACCATCATCAGTTACCTGTACAGCCATCTCCAGTATGAGGTCTCTAAAGCAGTTGGCAAGGCGCCCTTTTCTTTAGATTAGTGGACATTTTTCCTTGTTTGATTCAAAGTAACTACTGGGGACTGAGCGACAGCGGGAGGGTGTTTTGCCTTGCAAGCGCCTACCAGATTCAATGGCCGGCATCCCATATGGCCCCTGAGCATCACCGGGAGTAATTCCTGAGTGCAGAGCCAGGAGTAACCCCTGAGCATTGCCGGCGTGGCCCCTTATTCTCCTTATATTTGGCAAGGATTTGGGTATTTTATTTTCTATTAATTGTTCTTAACAGTTGTAATGTCTGCTTTTTGTTTGTTTGGGTTTTGGGATCACACCTGGCAGGGCTCAGGGGCTATTCCCGGTGATGCTGCAGGGATGGGTGGTGCCTGGGGTCCGTCCTGCATGGGGGCATCCCTCGTCCTCCCCAAGCCCCCTGCTTTCCTTACTGGTTCCATTCTACTGTTAACTGACAAGATTGGGGGCCGGAGTGATAGAACAGCAGGTCGGGCGTTTGCCTTGCATGTGGCTGACCCTGGTTTCATCCTCCTGCCATGTCTCCCCGAGAACTGGCAGGAGTAATTTTGAGCAAAGAGGCTCGAGTGACCACTGAGCATCACTTGGTGTGACTCAAAAAGCAAAGAAACAAACAAAACCCAAGAATTTATTTTTGAGCCTTCTAACCATATTCACCTAAGAAATGAGTAATATAGTGGAAAAAACTTACTGGTTTTTTTGGTTGTTTGGGGGACCATACCTGCTTGGTGCTGATGGCTTACTCCTGACTCTGCTTAGGGATTACTCCTAACGGGCCCAGGGACCATATACAGTGCCAAGGATTGAACTTGGATCCTTGGGTTGTAAAACAAAGTGATTCTTTTTTGAAATTTTTATTTATTCATTTAATTTTGCTTTTTGGGGTCACACCCGGCAATGCTCAGGGATTGTTCCTGGCTCTTCACTCAGGAATTACTCCTGGTGGTGCTTGGGGACCATATGGGATGTCGGGAATTGAACCCGGTTCAGCCACGTGCAAGGCACATGCCATATCCACTGGACTATCACTCCAGCCCCTAAAACAAGTGATTCTGACTTTATCTTAACCCCCTGTAGGATGTCTTCGGGTCCAGAACTTACCACTTTCTGGTGTTATTAAGGAATCGGATATTCACGATACTTAAATTCTTGTTCATTTCTGGTGGAGTCCAGATTTGTTCATTTATGTGCAAAAGGTGTTCCTAACTCTGGTTCTCAAACTTGTAATTTTATCTCTAGAAATGCTACATTGGACTTCTTGCTTGTGGGGGATGTCAGGCATGCCCGACCTGGGTTCAATCCCCGGCCTCTCATATGGTCCCTGGAACTCCGCCAGAAGAAATTCCTGAGTGTAGAATTGAGAGACCTCTGAGCATTGCTCTGTGTCACCCAAAAACTAAGGAATAGAAAAGCTGCATTATCATTGATCTATAGGAGTCCAGTGATGAATACTTTCATCTCTTTTGGGGGGGTGGAGGGAAGGCACGCCTGGCAGTGCTCAGGACTTACTCCCTGGCTCTGTGCTCATGGATCACTCCTGGTGGTGCTTGGGGAACCATATACAGTGCTGGGGATTGAACCATGGTCAGCTGCAGGCAAGGCAAATGCCCTACCAGCGACCTGGTCTCTCCAGCCTCTATTTTCTTCATGAGCCTTTTCTTATAAGCCTTACAAAATTAAAAAAAAAAAACTATATGAAGGTATAGCAGGTTTTCTTTGGCCTGTCACAGTTCATAGTTCCTAGGAGGCGTACAAAAAATATTTTAAGTGGGACCTTTTTAAGGGGTGTCTAACAAATACTATGGAAATAAAGAGCTTGGTGGGGAAAAATGTGCCCCGTTACACTAAGGCGGGTCCTTCAGTAATCCCTGGGGCTAGTCGGATTCTGGCTGCCTCCTCCCCTTGCTGCTGTGCTGCTTAAATCCTACAACAAACTCACACCTTTCGTCCTGGTCTCCTGTCCTGGTGTTTGTGCTGGGGAACCCTACGGGATGCCGGGATCATCTTTTGCCATTCTTGATCTAAACTTTGGGTCAGCTAAGAGTAGTGCCCTAAAGATGTGTTTTATTGCATTTCATAAAATGTTTATGCTTTTTATGGGGAATCACACTCGGCAATGCTCAGAGGTAACTCCTGGCTCTGCACTCAGGAATTAGTCCTGGCAGTGCTCGGGGACCATATGGGATGCCGGGTACCATCCTGGGTCAGCCTCGTGCAAGGCAAACGCCCTCCCCACTGTGCTGTCGTCCGGCTGGCCCCAAGTTGCTTATGGAGACCATGAATCTATTTCAGTGGCATTGTTGCCAGAATTTTGAGCTGGATAAACATTGGCATTTATTCCTCAATTGTTAGAGTTTACCAGTGTTTTTTTTTCCCTCTTACTTGTCCTGTGTGTACATATGTTTTGTTTTTCTTATGTTTGAAATCCAAAGTTTATTGTATGATTGGAAGAAAATGTGAAGTGCTTGGGGCTAGCAGTGGGGATTAGTAATAGAAGAAGTATTCTATTGTCTCACTGTAGCTGTTCTTAGCTTTCACTTCAGAGTGCTCTATTATGGTCGTTAATTGAGACGCTTGATGGTTAATTCACAGAGGCCACTTGAAAGAATAGTATTATCATCTAAGCACTTTTTAGAATAACAAACCACCCAATGTAGGGAATTGGAGTTGATTTCATTTAAAAAAAATCCACCTTTCTCATTTTCCTTTTATTTCAGTCAAAAATAAACTTTTCTCATATGCTGTGTGGTCTTTAATTGTGGGACTTAACAAGTACACATTATTAGTTTTTTTCCAGCCATAAATCAGTATAAACTGATGGTCTCGGGGGACCATCTAGGATGTTGGGGATTGAACCGGGTTAGCCACATGCAAGGCAGGTGTCCTTCCTGCTTTATTCTCTCTCTAGCCCTCAGCTTAGATTTATTTTTTTTGGGGGGGGCACACCAGGCAGTGCTCAGGGCTTACTCCTGACTCTGTACTAAGGGCTCACTCCTGGTAGTCTCGGGACCATGTGGGGTGCCGGGATCAAACCTGGGTCAGCCGTGTGCAAGGCAAGAACTTTACCTATTCTATAATTCCTCCCCTTCTCAGTTTGTTTCTTAAGAGTTGGTCTGTTGTGGCTTTATTTCAAGATCAGGCATTGAACTTTCCCCGCCCACCCATATTCCAGGGGCATAAGACACTGCCAGGGGGTGTAGATTTCTGGGACCCCACTGGCTCTGGGAAGTCCCTAATGGTGCAGCAGACCTTGCTAACAGCTCCCGCCACGCGTGTGCTCTGCTCGAAACCAGAAGCGGGTACTTTGCGGCTCCATCGCAGTCCGGCTTAATAAGCGAAGTTCTCTCGGGTCATTTCCAGACCAGCTCCTGGACAAATGGACCCGGCTTAGAGATAATTTTTTTTTTGGACATGCAGTATGTTTTTGCCCTGAAAAAACCACAGCAGAAGGTATTCCGTTTCGCCGGATAATGTTTGACGTTGATTTAGTGTGATGTGATGTGATGCTTCTGGTCTGGCCAGCTTTGTGCAAGAGCAGAGACTCCCAGCTTCGAAGTATTGGTGGTTCATCTAAAGCTTGGGTCAGAAGCTCAGAAGGGAGCTGGAGTTAGGAGGGCTGTTTTTTAGCATAAATGAACTGCACAGATCAAGGAAGTATCACAGGAGATGACAGCTGATCGAAGACTTCTGTTTTGTTTTGGGGCCATGTCCAGTAGTGCGGATCTTTTATGTGTATAAAAATTTGAAATTCGTGAACATTTATTTTATGAATAAATATTATTTATTATAGTTGCGGCCACCATCTCTGATCTTATCTTTCCCTTTCCTGAGAGCACCCAGGTTCTCCCTTGAGGACCGAGCCTTCCCTCATTAGGTAGCTGCTCTGATTTGGGCGGATTTGAGCTCCAATCCACCCCTCCAGGTTACCCATTAGCCAACAAACATCGTCTTGTGAGTGCTCGGAGATCACTCCTGACAGTGCTCAAGGGCCCGTTTGTGGTGCCAGGGTCCAACTGCGGTTGTTTGCATGCAAGGCAAGCAGGAGCTATACTCCATTATCCCTGCAGCCCTCTGGAAGGTGCTTTTTCTTTAAGGGGTCTCAGTCCCTAACTACAGTGTCCCTTGAATCTTCAGTTTGCACCTAGCCTCCCCCTTTACAGCCATTGCAGAGACCTTTAGGGTCCTCTAAAGTTCGTTCATTTCTTTCTTTCATTCGTTTTGGGGGGCATCTGGCTCTGTGCTCAGGGACCATTCCTGGCAGGACTCTGGGGACCATACGTGGTGCTGGGGATTGAAATTGGGTTCGCCGTGCCAGGCAAGCTCCTTACCTAATGTACTTTGGCCCCTATATGTAGTTCATTTCATTTTTTTTTTCGGGGGTGGTGAGGGTTGGGTTGTGGCTGCACCCAGAGATGCTCAGGACTTACTCCTGGCTCTGCCCTCAGGGATCACTCCTGGCAGTGGTCAGGGGACCACAGGGATGCCAGGGAATGAATCTAGATCTGCCTGGGCTAGGCGAATGGCCCACCCGCTGTAGTATCACTCTGGTCCTAGAGTTCATTTCTTAATGTTTCATGGTAAACTCTTAACCCCACTTAACTGGTACATGAAGACTCTGACAAAGGAAAGAAAGGCATTATCTGGCCACTTAAAGATTCCGGAATGGCTTCTCAGGAATCTCCTGTTCCATGAGACTCTGGCCCTAAAGAGACCATTTCCCAACCCTGCAGTAGCAGGAGGGGGTTGGGGGGTGTGGGGTGGCGGGAAGCGGGACAAGCAGCCCCCAGAGCACGCTGGCTGCCTGGTGTCGCTCGGCCGACCATCGCCAGCGCGGTGTTGTTGGTTGCCGTGCTGGTGGTCTTGCCTGTGTTCAGATCCAACTCCACTGGCTCGCCTGCTGGGTCCGAAGCTGCTCTCTGCTGGCGACTGCACTAGCAAGGCCCTCTCGCTTCTCTGGGTTTGGGTGGCAGTTTTTCCTTCGAACCTTTGCAGCTGCTCTGGCCATGCCTTGAGGCCTTGCAGGGCTCGGGCCTGGTCCTAGGATCCTCTGCACGCCAGGCATGTGCTCCCGCCCTCTGAACGCCTTCCCTGAGACTCTGGTTGCCTTCGGCCAGAGACACCGGTGGAAGATCAAAGGGTGCAGGAGAGAGATTGGAGCCTTTATTCACCGGTGGCGGCTCGGCTGTTTCCGCTGCCAGCAGCTGACTTTCTCCTTTGAGGAAGCTGGTTGACATAATCCTTCCCGTTGCTCCTTCGGCCTGGGGCTTGTGTTTGATTGGCCGTAGAGTTTTGTTTCTCTAATTCTCTGATGAGTGTTGGGGTGTGCCATCTGCTTCTTGCTCAGATACTGACCTAGTTACTTCCCCCATCTCTGTTCTTATCTTTCCCTTTCCTCGTAGCACCCAGGCTTTCTTTTGAGGACAGAGCATTTCCTCATTAAGCAGCAACTCTTTGGTTTGGGCAGGTTTGATCTCTCACCCCGCCCTAAAGGTGATCCGTTCACCAAGAAGCAGAGTCTTCCCCTCTGGCCCTGGGAGTGTAGTAAAGCTGGTGAGTAGCGGGTAGTCGCTTGGCCGTGGTGGATGCGTTAGCTCAGATTGTCCCTTGGCCGTGGTGGATGCGTTAGCTCAGATTGTCCCTTGGCTGTGGTGGTTGCGTTAGCTCAGATTGTAACCTTGGCTGTGGTGGTTGCGTTAGCTCAGATTGTCCCTTGGCTGTAGTGGTTGCGTTAGCTCAGATTGTTCCTTGGCCGTGGTGGTTGCGCTAGCTCAGATTGTCCCTTGGCCGTAGTGGTTGGGCGTTAGCTCAGATTGTCCCTTGGCTGTGGTGATTGTGTTAGCTCAGATTGTCCCTTGGCCGTGGTGGTTGCGCTAGCTCAGATTGTCACTTGGCTGTAGTGGATGCGTTAGCTCAGATTGTCCCTTGGCTGTAGTGGTTGTGTTAGCTCAGATTGTCCCTTGGCCGTGGTGGTTGCATTAGCTCAGATTGTCCCTTGGCCGTGGTGGTTGCGTTAGCTCAGATTGTCCCTTGGCCGTGGTGGTTGCGTTAGCTCAGATTGTCGCTTGGCCGTGGTGGTTGCGTTTGCTCAGATTGTCCCTTGGCCGTGGTGGTTGCGGTGTGTTAGCTCAGGCTATCCCTTGGCTGTAGTAGTTGTGTAAGCTGGGTATGAGAGAGGTTCAAGAGATGCCACCCCAGTTTTAGGGAATGCTCTGACAGGGAGAGTAGATCCCCCAAAGGAGGGTCAACTTGATAGACAAGAAAAAATGAATAGTGATACTTGGCGGACTCCTGACACTTGGTCTGTCTCTGGATTTTATAGCTACGTATGGGACTGACTTTGCTTTCTTGTTTCATTGATTCAATTACTACCAGCCAAGAGTATGCTAACACTATCCGCTAAATAATATAACATCTCCGTTTTGGGAAGGGATGCTAGAGGGTATTGCTTTGAGTCCTTTTGCTTGATGCACATACCCAGAGTGCTAAGTCTGTAGATCCCAGCAGGCTTGAATACCCTGGTTTAAGAAGAAATGGCTGCCTTGTAAGGTATATATATATATATATATATATATATATATATATATATGCAAGGTATATGTGTATGTATATATATGTATATATATAAGGTATTTATAAGACATATATAAGGTATATATAAGGTATATATATATAATACATATATATATATATTACTTTTATCACTTGTCTTCCCGTTCATCATCGATTTGCTCGATCGGGCACCAGTAACATCTCCATATGTCCTGTCTCATGCTAGTGGAGCCCAAGGGCATCTGCTTGCTCCAGGAACATAAAGAGCCTCCAAACCATTCCATCAGGTCAGGGAATGAGGTCTATAATTGTTACTGGTATCTGGCATATCAAATATGACATGGGTAGCTTGCCAGGCTCTGCCGTAGCGGGTGGCATGCTCTTGTAGTCACCTCTGATCTCCAGAATTTATTGATGAGCTGCGTTGCCGCAAAGGCACGAGCCAGGCTATGATCAGCTCTTCTGCTGGGTGGAATTCGGACGAGAGGGGAGTCCAGATGAAAATATATATATATATATATATATATATATATGCATATATATGTATGTATAGATATTATCTTCAAAATAGCTTTGCTTTGTTTTATTTTGGGGGCTACATCCAGTGATGGTCAGGGGTTACTCCTGGCTCAGCAGCCCTGTTGATGCTCAGGGGACCATAGGAAATGTCAGGATCAGCCATGAAAGGCAAGCGCCCTGACTGCTCTACTATATCTCCAGATCCTCAGATAGCTTTAAAAAAAAATAAAGGTCCTAACTATGTTTACTATATAAAATGTGTTTCCCTGAAATTTAATTCTCCTTTAAAACCATATAATTTATGAGTTGGGGGCTGGGAGAATGCCCACGGACTCCAGCACACGCTTTGCATGTGGGAACTCTCCGTTTGAACCCAAGCACCGTGATCTCTCAAAGCTCCCCCAAATGTAACGCCCCAGGAGTAGCCCCTCTGATTACCCCTGATGTGGACCCCCTAAAGGGGTGGAGTAGGGGATGGGGAAGGCAGTCCAGATTGGGTGGGGTGGTCTGGTTGAGATTTCCATGTAATCCCTCAACCAGCATGCATCTGTCTTGGCGTGGACAGTTGTAATGAGAGCGAGCACCTTTGTTTATCGGCCGCCTCCTGTTACCGGGCACCAGGCCTCCTTTATCCTCATTTAATCCTCGTCTCAAGGCTCTTTCATTTGCAGGATTAAAATTTCTTTCCATTTTATTGACAGGTAAACAGAAATGCAAAATTAATGTTAAACAGTTTGCCCTGTTTCTTCCAGCTAATTAGTGATGCGGGCGGAGGCCGGTTATTGTGTGGTTCCAGACAGCTGGTTGGGATTGCCTTTCAGCGGATGGGCACCATTTAATATTTACCTTGGTATCACCTCTGTTTAAACTAGAACCTGACGCGTTGTTGCAAAGGAAATTATAACAGAAGGGACTGTCCGCCTAGCTTGTTTAAAAAAAATATCCACTCCCAAAACCGTCTCTACTAATATTAATAAAGTGGCTGACACATGGCAAGCTCTGGGCTTCGTTAGTACCGTGAACAGACTTTGCCTTCTAAGCCTGCGTTATCTTTTCTGGCTGGGAACTCATAATTTTTCAGTCAACGGTTTATGGTGTATGTGAGTAAGTGGAAAGCTATAAACCACCGCTTCTAAAAACTTCTGATATTCACAGACACCCAGACATTTCTCTACCCCTTCTGAGTCCTTGGAATATGCACATACCTGCCTCCCTGCTGTGGGGGTAGGGAGTGGGGCAACGTGGGGGGAGGGTGTCCTGGGCTCAGAACCCCCAGTCCTTTGCTCAGGCTTTGGAGCCTCCCCAGAGCTGCACCAGGAGTGTTTGCAGCTGCAGCAGCAGGTTTGCTTTCTGCATAATGGGTGACACCCCCCACCCCCGCTTCTGGGCAAGAACTTCCGGCAGGCTTCTTCCTGCCTTTCAAAAAACCAGTCCAAGGGCCTGAGAGATTAGTGCAGAGGGTAGAGCATTTCTTGCACGCAGCTGACCTGGGTTCGATCCCTGGCATTCCATATGGTCCCCTGAGCACTGCCAGGGGTAATTCCTGAGTGCAGAGCCAGGAGTAACCCCTGAGCATTCCCAGGTGTGACCACCCCAAGAAAAGCACAAACCAGTCACTTTCCCTGTAATGTAAAGACCTGCGAGTCACTTGTCTCCCAGTAGTATTGGACAGTAGGTACTGTGCCCCTTGCCTGGTGGATGCTCGGAAAGTGTTTTGTTTTTAAAAAGGGGTTTCCAAGGAGGCTGGGAGGTGGCTTAGCGGTAGAGCTGTTCCCATGCACATATGAGGCCCCAGGTTCGATTCCTGGCACTGATATGTGGATGGAGATTTTTCCAAGGAATCGAGTATTGTAAATCCACCTCAGAGTTCATGATTAAGTCAGAGACCAATGGGAAGAGCGTTTCTCTTAGAAACGTGCTGACTGCTGCTCCTAGTGAGACTCCCTAGCTTTGCAGTTCCCTGAATTGTTTTCTGGTTATCTGGTGTGCGTCCTGTCTTCCTTGCTTTAACGGTCTTTACACTTGTGAACTGACCGTCCTCTTTCCTTTGCTTGTACATTTTTGGCCAGTCTGTGTGTGTGTGTGTGTGTGTGTGTGTGTGTGTGTGGTGGGGGACTTGTGTCTCCACCTGGTAGTGCCTGGCTCCATCTGGCTTTGAGCCCGAGGGTCGATCCTGGCAGTGCCCCGAGATCATGCCAGGCCTGGGATTGAACTGGGTCTGCTGCGTGCGAGACAGGCACCTTCTCTCCGGGACCTTGCTCCCCCCCCGTCAGCTCCTTCCTTGGACAGCTTATGAACGTATATTTGGAGCTCACTGTTATCACCTAAATGCCAGAATAGCCTAACACTCAATTTATTGGAACCTGCCCGCGAGCACGTTCCTGGCGTATCACCCGGCTTCCCTGCTCACACCGCCCTGCCCAGCCCCGCCCGGCTCCCTTTGCCCTGGCCACTTAGTTTTTATTTCCTTCCTCAACCTGCCACCTTGATCTGAGTTTCCGGCTGGCCTTGGTTTCTTGGACTTTGAACTTTCCCATGGCTGCAGGTTCAGCTGTTCTGTAGATTCCACATTAGCCTTCCTGGCCCCAATTTGGACGCATCAGAGGTTTGACTGCTTGACCTGGAGGAGAGGTAAAGCCTGATGCAAGAACCCGCCAGTCTAGAAAGCTTGAAATGATCTTCAACTTGGCGAACAGTTGAACTGTTTGGTGTGTGTGTGTGTGTGGGGGGGGGGGTGCCGGACCAGCTGTGCTAGGGCTTACTCAGGGACCACTCCTGACAGGTCTCGGGGGCCATCTGGGGTACCGGGATCGAACCTAGTTTGTCAAAGCAACCCTACCAACTATACTATTGCTGTGACCCTGCAACCATTTTAACTGTAGCCCCAAGACCCTCTGCCCCGGAAGTGTTTGAGGGTGAGCACTGACCTCGTACTTTATCACCTGCCCCCACTGATTGAGGGACATTCTGCATAACAACCCTCCACACACACGCACGCACACACACCTGCATGCACGCACGCACGCACACACACACACACACACACAACTCGGCCGCCCTAAGGAGACCCTATGCTGCCTGATGACTCTTCCATCTGCAGGTCCCACTGAGCTGTGGGGAGTGGGAGGCTGGCTAGCTGTCCCGTGTCCACTCCAGTACACTCACCTCACCCACAAGAACCACACCTTGCACTTCCGGGTCACGGGTCTCTGCCCTCCCTCGTTTTGGTGTGATTTCAGAGTTTCCTGGATCAGTGTGACCTTGTCCCCTTCTAAAGGTGACAGACCAGTTGCTTTGTCAACTGCCCCTCAGTTAGGGTCTGTCTCCTGTTTCCTCATGATTAGATTGAAGTGACGTGACTTTGGCAGAAATATCACCGCACACATTCTAGACTTCTCCCATTGTTGCTCGGGCGAGCTGGGATCACTGTGATGAAAGCGGCCTCTGCCAAGGAGCTCTGCGCCAGTTTTCCCTCTGTGTAAGTCAGAAGTCTTCACAGTCACGTCTCTTTAAATATTTTACTCCTTTTTAATCATTCAGTTTATTAATCTGCTAATTCATTTTGGGGGGCAGAGCCGCCTAAGCTGGGGGTCGAGCCGGTCCTGCTATGCTCTGCCACTCGGGCCCAAGACGGTTTAATGCGAGCCCCGTGTGGTACCATTTGGACTCGGTGAAGCTGGGGACCACGGGGCTACCCTGATGTTGCTTTGTGGGGTTGTGATGGGATCACACTTGGGTCCTCATGTAAGCGAGGCGTCTGCTCCTGACCCAGCGGATCGCCCGCGCCCTCATTTTCTAATTTATATCCTACATAATAAGCTCCTGGTTTCCCTATGCTCTGTGGATTATACTTCATTACTATGATGATTTATTTGGTAGCTTAAATTGTTTCACATCTGCTTGGGAGGCGATTTGAATCTTGCCAACCGCCTTTAGAGCATCTGTTGATAAGATCCATTTGATGTTTCTCTTTTCTTTGTTGATAGGGAGGGTTGCATGGATTGATTTTGTGTCCCTCCCCTACTTCTCTGTGCCTAGCCCTGGGCCAGGCTGGGTGATTTTCCACAATCTGTGGTTGGTTTGGTTTCGCCAGGACCTTGAGCATTTTTGGATCTGTCTTCATCGGAGAGGTTGGTTTGGAGTTTTCCTGTTTTATTGCTGTTCTCTCCTGGCTCAAGAACTAGAACATGTTGGCCTGATGCTCAGTGCCTGGGGGTGTTTCCTACTTGCTGCTTTGGGGAGGGGGTGCGTGGGGGGGTGCGGAGAATCTGAGCAGGGTGCGCTTAACTCTCTGAAAGGTTTGTAGAATTCCTTGGTGAAACCATGTGGTTTCTGGACTTGGGTTTCTTTTTTTTTTTTTTTTTTTGGGTCATAGCCGGCAATGCTCAGGGATTACTCCTGGCTCTACACTCAGGATTTACTCCTGGCAGCACTCGGGGGACCATATGGGATGCCCGGAATCGAACCCAGGTCAGCCACTTGCAAGGCAAACGCCCTATCCGGCTGTGCTATCGCCTCCGCCATGGAGCCGGTTTCTTGAGTTTCTTAGTGTGGTTTTTGCTTATTGTTTTGATTTCTGTACTTGTCATTGTT
This sequence comes from Cryptotis parvus, assembly GCA_021461705.1. Taxonomy (NCBI): domain Eukaryota; kingdom Metazoa; phylum Chordata; class Mammalia; order Eulipotyphla; family Soricidae; genus Cryptotis; species Cryptotis parvus. The sequence continues at coordinate 23,022 of JAJIBD010013536.1, read as the reverse complement.
TCTTTTCTTTCTTTTTTTTTTTTGCTTCACTTTTCTATTCCTGATTTAGTCTTGTTGGAAGATTCTAAAAACGTGCCCCTTCTACGCTGTCCAGTTTGCATGAAGTCATTCCTAGTAATCTCTTGTTCCCATAATGTTGCAGCGTTGGTTATAATGTAAACCTCTTTTATTTCCGATTTCTTTTATTTCCCCAGCGCTTATGATTTTCTCTGGGTGAGTCCAGTGAGGGAATTACCCAGTTGATTGATTTCCGAGAACCAGCTCTTGGTTGCATTCATGTGGTATTGTCATCTTGGTTTCTCTTTCACTTACTTCTGTCCTGACACTCTCACTGGGGCTGGGAAGCTGACCTGGCCACGCCAGGGGTTATACCGGGCAGTGGTTGAGGGATCTTGCAATGCCAAGTGCCTCACCCCCCCCCCCCCAAGCCCCCCAGCTCTCTGGCCCTCCGTTCTCATTTTCATTATCTCCCCGCTTTGCCTGATAGTGCATCCTTGTGAACAACTTTCCCAGAGCTCCCGGTACTGACAGGAAACCTGCTGTTTTTGTTTAGTCTCCACACCTTTGCGGATTTTTCCTGCTTTCTTTTGGATGTTGACTTGCAGCCTCAGATCGTGTGATCAGAAAGGTGCTCCATGCGGGTTCAGTCCTCTGGTGCTTGTGATGGCTCTCTTATGTCTTGGCTTATGATTTCTCCTGAGGCATGTGCCCTGTGGGCCGGAGGAGAGCGTGTGACCTGTTCTCTGGGGATGTAAGTTTTTGTCTTGGTGATCTGTTCCTTGCTGGGAGAGGTGTCCTGGGGGCCGCCGTCAGTCTTTCCCCGAGCCTCTTAAGACCTGTTGGTTAGTGTTCCCATGTCAGGTGCCCGTATGTCATCACTGATGACGTCGTCTCGCTGGCTTGACCCTCTGATGAATACATAATATTCCATGTTTGATACTCGTTACTTTGGTTGAAAGTCTGAACATATCAGGTGTGAGAGTGACTGCTCCTGCTCTTCTTTCGGCGTTACTGGCTGGGCAGTTCTTGTGGCAGGCTTGCCCTGTACACGGAGGTTTCTCTTTCCGGCTGACTTGGGTCCTCCTGGGTCACGGCAGATTAAGCTTCTGCTTGGTTCTGCTTTGTTAGCCAGCCTGCAGCTCTGACTTTCCACCTGTTTGCGGTCAGGGATGGTTGTACCTGGGCCTGTTTTCTGGTGGTGGCTCGTGTCTGTTGTCTCCTGACCCCACGTTTGTTTCTCTCTTTGCCTGGAGTGGCGTCCCCTGTCATCCATTCCGTTTCTTTCTCTTTTCTTCTTTCTCTCTCTGCCCCAGATTTCTGGGGTTCTTTTGTTGTTATTGTTCCCATGGGAATTATATATTCCATAGTAAAGAAAACACTTTTTGAGGCCAGGAGTATGACCTCAAAGAAGTTTCTTGGGTCAGCGACAGCACTGTGGGTAGGGCATTTGCTGTGGATGAAACTGACCCGAGTTTAACCCCCAGCATCCCATATGCTCCCCAAGCACTGCTGGGTGTTACTCCTAAGTACAGAGCCAGGAGTAACCCCTGAGCATCACTGGATGTAGCCCGAAAACCAAAACAAAACAAAATTTAAAAAAGAACCCCAGGCATTAAATAGAAACTTGGTTTTGTGCCACGCCCTATGGTGCTCAGGGGTTATTCTTGACTGCACTCAGAAATCACTCCTGGCTGTCCTTGGGGGCGCTCTGGGGTGCTGGGGATTGAATCCAGGTTGGCTGTGTCCACAGCAAGTACCTTGCCCCTGGGCCATCTCTCTGGCCCCAGGCCCTGGGTTCATAAACTGGCTTTGCCACCTAGATGGGGTTGCACAGCCGAATGGGTGGGGCTTGAGGAGGGGCTTCAAGAATTTTAGGGGCCGGAGCCATAGTCCAGCAGGGAGGGCATTTGCCTTGCACGCAGCTGACCCGGCTTCGATCCCCGGCATCCCATATGGCCCCTGAGCACTGCCAGGAGTAGTTCCCGAGTGCAGAACCAGGAGTAAAACCTAAGCATTGCTGAGTGCACCCAAAAAGAAAAAGGAAAATTTTAATTGTTAAAAAGTATATTTCCAAACGTGAATTTTCTCTGGGGCTTACTTATTGTTTTATTTGTATGCCTGTTTCATATGCCTTTACCTAGGTAGTGGGAAATTTTCTTGGTGAAAAGAGGTCTCAGTTGCAGAGCTGGGGAGAGAGTACTAGGGGTCGGCGCTTGCCTTGCACACGACCAGCCCAGGTTTGATCCACGCCCCTGGCCGAGCCCTGCCAGGAGTTATTGTTGAGCTCAGAGGCTAGAAGTAACCCCTGGGCACTCCAGATGTGACGAAAAGAAGAATGAGAGGAAGAGAGAGAAGGGAGGAAGGGGTGGGGGGGTAGGAGGAGAGTTTCAATAAGCTCAGGTTTAAGCGCCCGGACTGTGGTATTTGTTAGGGCAGCCCTGGACGACTGTTACGCATACAGGAAATACTATGTTTCTGTTTTGCGCAGTCTACTCTCGGTACTGGGGAATCGCACTGCGGACTGAACCCAGCGCCTCTGCAGACCGTTTGCCCTTTGAGCGTCTCCCAGCACTGCACAGTCACTGCACTTAAGGTGCTGGCGCTCCTGGGTCCTCTCAGACACGGCTGGAGAATGTACGAGTCCATGCCTGTGTCTGTATGAGCCTTCAAACATGTCTATGCCTCTCTCCTCTCTTACCACCCCACCCCTGTCCACGCTCCCCTTCGCCCTTCCTCTCTGTCCATCCAGCATCCATCTGTCCATGAACTGAATCTCAGCCGTCCGCACGGGCTCACTGTCCACACGGGCGCACTGACCACGCTGGCGCACTGTCCGCGGGCGCTTGTCCGCGGGCGCCTGTCCGCGGCGCTTGTCCGCGGCGCACTGTCCGCGGCGCACTGTCATCAGTCTTCGAGTCTGTGAACTGATTTCTCCTGCTCCACACACGTTGCTCCTTCCTTTGACAGTGAGCCTGGCCTTCAGTGCCCTTGATGTATTTACATATTTGCACTTTTGACATTTTTGTCCAGCTTGATGGAGTCAGTATCGTGACCGCAGAGGGCAGCCGGCTGCCACGTGCACATTGCCAACCTCATGAGACACTGGGCAGGCGGTTCCTGCCCAGACTTGTGGGCAGCCCAGTGACCAGAGGCTGTTTTCTCTCGTTCACCCTCTGGTCTTCCTGTTACACAGATGTCTTCCTCACCTGCCTGAGCTTGCACACAAATACTAATTCATGGTTCACCTGAACAGATGCTGGGTTTCCTTTTGTTTACAGCCCTGTCTCCTACTCGGAGGTGTGGCTTGCTAAAACGTTGTTTTTCCCTTTACTTTGTGCCCTTTCCATGCTCTTGTGTTGGAGCAAAGTCCTTTTGTATACACGCAGGAAGACAGTTAAGACTGTGCATTGTTGAACTAGTTACTCCCCGGCTTCCACCATATTTCCTAACTAAATACCTCAAGAGCTTTTAATTCATTCTAATTCTGCACACCCCAAAAAGGAGGGGCCCAGTGTGGGACTGGATGGAACCGGGAAGAGAGAGCACAATGGCTTCGATATGGGACTAGTGTCCTGCTCTGTTCTGAGCGCAAGACCTTAGAGCAAGCTTTGTTCTGACTCAAAGATAAAGAACAAGGTCACAGAACAAGCTCTGTTCTTACCCAAAGATAAATAATGGATCGATAGGACCCTGGGGGATTCGAATGATCAGTCTGCTGAGAGGAATGAGTCTGCGCTATAGGGCGTGATCTCAGGAAAGGTCACTCTAATCCCAGGTGTAGACAGATGTCTGTCCCTCTTACTGTGTTTATAAAAACTGACTAGAAATATTATTGAAGTAATTGTTTGCCAGCCTAAGATGAGAGCAAACAGTGTGCTGGGATTCCATACTAGCCCAGGGGAGTGGGGCGGAGCCCCACGCCCCATGGGTTTTGCACCAGGTGAGAGGGAAGCCTTTTATCACCTCTTTGTTTTCAGGATGGAGGAGTTTTGTTTTTCCTTTTGTGAATAGCTTTTGTAAATTACATGTAACTCTGGCAGTTTTGAGAGAGAGAGAGAGAGAGAGAGAGAGAGAGAGAGAGAGAGAGAGAGAGTTGGAGTGATTAGTATATGGAGAATTAAAAAAAACTTAAATTTTGTCGGCTCTGAACACAGCCAGGGACCCTGACGAACCCCAGTACTGTTGGGGATCCCGAGCCTCAGCAAACAGTGTATAAGTGAGCCCAAGGATGAGGCTTACACAGTGGAGAATGAGCCTGGGTGAGGCCCCAAGTTCTCTTCTGGCACTGCGTGCCCACTCCGGCTCTGCCAGGGTGCCCCTCACAACTGTAACACAGTAAAGCCCCACAGTGCCAGGGCCTCACTCCAGCAGAGCATGTGGAGAATTAGCCACTTTCCCTAAAAAAAAGGTACAGTCCCTATCCAAAAATACAATGGCATTCTTCACAGAAACCCTCTCCCCCAAAAAAAATCATGAAATTGGGAACTACCAAAAAAAAAAAAAACCCTGTAAAAACAATTGATCACGTGACATCCCGTTTTTATTCCCGTTATTCATTGCAGAAACAGTTAGGAGAAAAGAAATAAAGTGGACAGAGCACATGTCCAGACGGAATCTGTCTTTACAGGGAGGCGCCATCCTCAATGGTGCTCACAGCTTCCCATGACAGTGCTCAGGGATCACTCCTGGCAGTACTCGGGCAGGCAGGGCCATATGGGGTGTAGGGGATCAGAACCAGGTTGGCTGGCAAGCACCTTACTGTTGCACTCTCTTCAGCCGCACATCCAGACTTCAGACCGTACTACAGAGCAGCATGGGACCAGAATGAACAGCAGCAAACAGAAACTAAAACCAGACAAAAAAGATCGGTGGAACACGGCTGAGAGCCCAGAAATAAAGCCACATGTTCACGAAGAACTAATTAACGACCGCGGAGCCTCACAGACAGCAGAGAGAAGAGGAAAAGCTCTTCAACAAACGCTGCAGGGAAGCCCAGCACGTTATGTGCAGAATGGACCTAGACCACTAATTACACCACACACAGTCATGAACTCACAAGGCCATGTTGGAACGCAAGACCTGCCCCAGAGATGGAAGGTTGGGAGATGGAAGAGGCGAATGGACTGTGATTCTGAAACAATGAGAAGGTGTATAAAAGCCCTCCATTCAGGGGCAGTCTACCAGAGGGCCTCCCCAGAGATAGAAACCTCCTGCCCTGGGGGCTATGCCCCCCCCGCCACCTCCCCCTCAGAGCAAGGACAGGAGCCTGGGGTGTTTTCTCCTTTCCTTAGCTGGTGAACAATCATCTTAATATTTCTAGTCATTTTGTGTAAACACAGTAAGAGATACATTCATGAAGGGTGGCTTTTCCTGGGGCTTCTTGCTATATAGTCCGGATACAGTCCTCAGGCCAAGTTTTCTCCTAACCCCAGTTGCCTAAACCCGTTGCTTAACGTTGGATCAGGATAGAGTTTGTTTCATGCCCTTGTTCTTAGCTTATTATCCTGCCTTTGCATCCCATGTGAGGTCAGGGTTGCTTACTTACAGCTTGCCCGATTCATCTGAGTCCCGCAACAGGACCCGCTCTTTTGGGGTGTAAGCAACTAGAATCAATCTAAAAAGGCAACTGAGGTTTTAAGTTAGGAAATATGACAATGCCCAGGAGTAAATATTTCCGACTTAATCAACTCCTATATCATAGATGCACTGCCTTAACTGTCTTCCTGTGTCTGTAGAAGGCCTTTGCTCTAGCATAAGAATATGCAAAGGGTATACAGGAAAGAGAAAAACATTTGACTTACAACATAAACCTGCCCCTCGAGTTGTTCCAATTGTGGCTGTGGTGCCTGGCTGCGCCAGCAGGTGGCAGACAGGAGACAGACTTGTCTATACCCACCCAGGGCTCTGCCCCGTGGACCCTGGATGGTGGATGGTCTGACATAGAAAAAGACTGGGCCCCCTGGGATGAACCCAGAGCCATGGCAGAGCCTGGCAAGCTACCCGAGGTGTATTTGATATGCCAAAAACAGTGACATTAATGGACCTCATTCCCAATGAATGGAGATGTTACTGGAGCCGGCTCGAGCAAATCGATGAACAATGGGAAGAAAAGTGATACAAGTGATAGAATATAAAACTCAGAACTGGCAAGTAGGAGATGAGGCCTGTGACAAAGGGTAATCCAACAATAAATAGGTGAAAATCCATCAAATTAAAGGTGTTTAGGCACAGCCAGAGTAACTATCATCAAGGCAAAAAAGCAACCTAAAGGGAGAAGATATTTGTACATCATACATCCAACTTGAGACTAATGTCCAAAGTACGGGGCTGGAGCAATAACCCAGCGGGTAGGGCGTTTGCCTTGCACGCGGCCGCCCATGCTGGCCCGGGTTCGATCCCCGGCATCCCATATGGTCCCCCGAGCACCGCCAGGAGTAACTCCTGAGTGCAGAGCCAGGAGTAACCCCTGAGCATCGCCAGGTGTGACCCAAAAAGCAAAAAAAAAAAAAAAAAAAAAGTATATGAAAACTTCATACAACTTGAGGGCATAAAAATCCAAACTTGATTGCAAAATGGGAGGAGGCTGGAGCCATAGTACAGTGGGCAGTGTGCTGGCCTTGTACACAGACAACCTGGGTTCTATTGAGGCATTCCATATAGTCCCCTGAGCCTGCCAGGAGTAAGCCCTGAGTAATACTGGTGTGGCCCCAAAGCAAAAAACAAAAACCGAGAAAGAAAGAAGTGAACAGTGGATCTGAAGAGACATAGAGGGCCGACAAGCACAGAAGTTTCATTATTAGTTGTTAAAAATGCAGATTGGCATGTGGTTCTTACCCAGAATGACGTTACCGCATCTTTGTCGCCTTGGTCTCCTCTCTGCACCCTCTGTTCCCTAAGCACTTGAAGCAGCTTCCAGCCATGGACCAGTTCTCCTGGCCCTTGTTTCTGCTGGCCATGGGTATTGGTTTCCTATTATGTTTTTTTACATCCCGCAACTGAGAGCAGTTGTTCTATGTCTGTCCCTCAGCTTCTGACTCATTTCACTCAGCAGGTGACTTTCCGTGTCCATCCATTTATAAGTGAATTTCATGACTTCTCCTAATAGCTGCATAGTATTCCCTTGTGAAAGTAGGTAGAGGAAGGAACATGGTAACCACTCCATATCTGTATGGCGGACCATAATGCCTGGCAGGGGGAGAGAGAGAGGAGAGAGAGAGAGGAGAGAGAGAGAGGGGAGAGAGGGAGGAGAGAGAGGGAGGGAGAGAGAGAAAGAGAGAGGAAAGAGAGAGGGAGAGAGAGAGAGAGGAGAGAGGGAGAGGGAGAGGGAGAGAGAGGAAAGAGGAGGGGGAGAGAGAGAAAGAGAGGGAGAGAGGGAGGGAGAGAGAGAGAGGAAAGAGAGGAGAGGGAGAGAGAGAGGAAAGAGAGGAGAGAGAGAGAGAGAAGAAGAGAGAGAGGAGAGGAAGAGAGAGAGGAAGAGGAGAGAGGGAGAGAGAGGAGAGAGAGAGGAGAGAGAGACTTTGTTGGTGGGAAATGTACTCAGGTAGAAGAATGGGTGTTGGAACTTTATCACTGAAACCTTATGTGTATCTGTAACGTTGTAACCTTGTAACTTAAGGTTTTGATGAGCCACTGTCAGTGCAGTTGAAGGGGTGTGGAGAGAAGGGAGTGATTCCTCACTGCTCTTGAGAACAGGAAACTTGTGCAGCCGCTGTGGAAACGAGCAGGAAGCATCCTCAAACATTCAGACTAGAAATATCCTATCATCCAACGATGCCACGTCTGGCCAGAAAACCCCCAGACACTGCAGTAAACAGCCCCTGGAAAAAGCACGCAGTTGACTTCTAGTCTGGAAACTCTGAGGCGTTCCGAAGACGGGTGCGTACACACGGCGGAATTCAGACAGCAGGACAGACCTTTGGGGACAGTGCGGAGAGGGCTCAGGCCAAGCCACACATGTCAGACTGGGCAAAACAAGTGCTGTGAGTTCGGTGATGCGGAACCAAAGACACAAACAACCTGTTTGTTTTAAACAAAGTCAAAACCAGAAGAGGCCGTGGGGAGAGGGTGAAACGGGTAACAGGGATGTGGAGGGGGAAAGACACAGGGTTTGGGTGCTGATACCAGGAGTATGTACAGATGTTGATTTCGGTGCTGTGTTCCTGGAACAGAGGTGATGAACTAACGTCACCTTCACAAAAATTTGTCTAAAAACAGAAGGCTGGGTCTTAACTCTCCCAAGCCCATGTTCTCTCTTGAACACATACTCCTCTTTCCCCTCATACCTTAAACAACAAAACTGTGTTTGTTTGTTTATGAGCCATATCCAGTGACACTCAAAAGTACTCCGGGTTTATTTCAGGAATTCCTCCTGGCAGTGCTTGGGGACCATATGGGATGCCGGGATCGAACCGGTGCCAGGCAAGCAGGTGCCCTACCTGCTGTACTGTCTCTCCACCTGCACCTCCTCGTCTCTCTTTTTAAGTGAATTTCTTTCAAGAAAAACTGTCTCATTTCCCAAAAGGGAAGAAGGAAAGATTGATGTGATTGTGAGGGTCCCACTGGATCATCTCCTCGGGGTGTGCCTGAGGCCGCTGATGAGTAACTGCCCGTGCTGCTGTCCCGCCTTCCCCCCCACAGGCTAGAGTCGGGCGGGCCGCATTTTAAATTCTCTCCCCCCCACGGTCACCATCCCAAGATAACTGCTTTCCTGAGTCTCATATGTGCACTGTGATAATGACACATAGTTCTCACACTTGGGATTTAGTGTGCCGTGATATTTGGTGTACAGGTCTTTACCTATAACTTCTTTCTCTTTGATATGATAACAGATAGGATCCTTTACCCAATTTTTCTTCCTGCTAGTTTGTTGTTTGTATATAAAACCAAGTCTTTTACACTAATTTTGATGCTGACCCCTACCTGCTTCCCCCCACACATGTATTTGTAATAGTTTTTTAGTGATCTTTTGAGTTTTCTCTTCTTTGATTTTTTGGGTTTGGGCAGACCATATCTGGTGGTGCTCAGGGCCTGTTCCTTGACTCTGTGCTCAGGAGTGATGTCTTGGAGATAGGTGCTTGGGGACCACATGACTTCTGTTTCAGGCTGAGGTTGGTCACACGGCAAGTGCCTTAACCTGTGTGTTCTCTCCGATCCGTCTTTTGATTTTCTCTTTGTACTGTGTGTAGTATGTGACGAGTGAGACTCAAATGCTTTTATTTCCTGCTCTTGCCCAGTTGTGGGCTAGGACTTCAGTACTGTATTTAGCTCTAGTGGTGAGAATGGGCGTGGTTGTCTTCTTGATTTTAGAGGAAAACACCCCATGAGGCTGGAGTAATAACACTGAGTAGGGCATTTACATTGCATGCGGCTGACATGGGTTCAATCCCCAGCGCCCCTATGGTCCCCCAAGCACTGTTGGAAGTAATTCCTAAGTGCAGAGCCAGGAGTAACAGCTGAGCATCACCAAGTATGACCCAAAAAAGCCCCCCCCCTAAAAAAAGAGGAAAACCCTACGTATTATATTAGCCGAGAGCTTGTCGGATATGACCTTTATTCTGCTTGAGGTATCTTATTTCCATTTCCATGGTATTGAGTCGGTAACGGCTCTAGTCCAGCGGTTGTCTCCAAACCGCATTACATGTCCAGCCCATCTGATTTTTGAAGCCTTGGCAAACAAGACAGCGTCCCTGATTCTGGAATAGCGACGGAGGTCAGAACTCCAGATTCCTTCTCTCACTTGAGTGAGACGTGATATTCCAAGCATAGCTCTTTCGATTCCTCTCTGGGAGACCCGAATAGCATTCTCATCCTGCTTTCGTAGGGCCCAGGTCTCTGAGGCGTATGTTAATGCAGGGAGAACGGTGGAGTTGAAGAGATGTGCCCAGAGCCGGAGGTTCTTTGTCCTTTTAGCTATTTCTTCGATGCCTTTGAAGGCATTCCATGCCGCTCTCTTCCTCCTGCGCAGCTCAGGTTTTAGGTCGTTCATCATGTTGACTTCTCGACCTAGGTACACATAACTGCTGCATTCAGAGATGTTTGTTCCATTGAGAGTGAATGGGGCCTCAGGAACTAGTTCATTTCTCATGAACATAGTTTTCTTCAGAGTCAGCTGTAGACCTATCTTTCCACATTCTCGGTCAAAGTCAGCCAGCATTTGTGCCGCTTGGCTAATGTTTGGTGTTATTAGAATGATGTCATCAGCGAAGCGGAGATGATGAGACTTACAGGCTGCGCTGCCTGGCCCATGTGGAGCAGCCCATGGAGTCTCTGAGGAATCGGCTAGTCTGACTTACAAGATGGTCAGACTTCCTTGTTAAGACCCCTGAAGGAACGGTTTGAGGCTCTTCATATTCCTGAATCAACCAGATGCCATTGGGCTACATTGGCACGTGATAGGTCCAATGGAAATGTTACTGGCGCCCGCTCAAGCAAATCGATGAATAACGGGATTCAAGTGATCAAGTGATGGTATTGAGAGTTTTTATAATCCTATCAACTGTTTCTGTTTCTATTGAATTGATCATACTTAGGTGATGTGGTCTATCTTGTTCTGGATGTTAAAATACATGTTATGTGTATATATATAACATACACAAATATACATATATGTGTGTATATATATGTATATATATGTATATATATGTATATATATGTATATATATGTATATATATATATATATATGTCCCTGGAATAAATTTCTTTAGGTCATGAAGTATGATCTTTATTTTTTTATTTTTATTATACCACTGTGAGATACACGATTACAAGGATGTTCACAACTGGGTCTCTGTCATACAGTGCTCCAGCACCCGGCCCTCCTCCAGGGCCCCACTCCCACCACCAATTTCCCAGCGCTCCCTCCCACTCCAACCCCAGCCTGCCCCTATAGCAGGCACCTTTTCTTTCTCTTTCTCTTTCTATCTCTGTTTCTGTTTCTGTATTTCTCTCTCTCTCTCTCTTCTCTTACACTTTGTGACTTGCCTTACGGTTTATGATGCAATTATCTATGTGTATATTCAGTAGTGAGTTTTAGTGTGACATTATAGTTCCTCATTCCCCATCAACCTCCCCAGTTTGTTACAACTACAATGATCATTATGGTGTACAGATGTGAAAGATCCTGGGAAGAACCTGGTCCTAGCCTAGGTTGTTATCTAAGCCTCTTGCACAGCTGCAAGCACCGTCACAGCTGTGCATCTGGTCTGTCCCTTGTCCAGTTCATCTGGTTGCGGAGGCTGCGAGCCCGTAGTCACACCCACCAGCATGGAGAGGGAGGAGCCCAAATCCCCACTCCAATTCCAGCCAGTGTGGCTTCCCCCACATGACTGCTTTACCCTAGGAGCTACGTTGGTCTCGGCCGGGGACTAGCTGATTCCTCAGAGACTCCATGGGCTGCTCCATGTGGGCCGGGCAGCGCAGCTGTGCATCTGGTCTGTCTCTTGTCCAGTTCATCTCTATTGTTACTGTTTTTGGCATATTGAATACACCATGGGTAGCTTGCCAGGCTCTGCTGTGACTCTGGGTTCATCCTAGGGGGCCCAGTCTTTTCCTGTGTCAGACTATTCACCATCCAGGGCCGACGGGCAGAACCTTGGGAGTGTAGACAAGCCTGTCTCCTGTCTGCCACCTGCCAACACAACCGGGCACTGCAGCCACACCTGCAACACCTCGAGGGTCAGGTGGCCCAGTATGATCCTTTCTAATTGTTGAAATTGGCTTTGTGTGCTGAGGAATTTTGCATCTGTGTTCATCAGAAATGAACTATAGAATCTTCCATAGTTTCCTTTTTCATGTGTGATGTTCTTGTCTTGGGCATGAGTTAATATTGACCATATTGATTATAAGTTAGGATTAAAAGGTATCTTTCCCCTCAGTCTAGTGGGAAAGTTGGAGAAGCGTTTAATCTGGGAAGGAATTCCCTGGTGAAGCCAGGTCTCAGGCTGACGCTTGAGGGGAGATGTCTGATTCTGATTTCAGCCCCCATTCTAGTAATAAGTCTTTAGATTTCTGCTTCTTCCTGGTTCTGTTTTGAAATTCTGTGTAACTCTAAGAATTTATCCATTTCTACTGTGTTGCTTAATTTGTTGGCATATAGGTGTGTTCAGAATAATCTCATAGGATCCTTTGTATTTCTGTGGCATTACTCTTTTCATATTTCTCTTTATCATTTTTTCCTTAAATGAGACAGATTTGATTGTCATTGTTGCTTTTCAAAGAACTGGTTCAAAGAACCGGTTTTTTATTTCATTGATCTTTTTTGTCTTTTGCTTGGTTTAATTTATTTCTGCTGAGTTTCCCGCTTTCTGCTTTGGGGCACAGTGACAGTGTTGGGGCCTAACCCCTGTTGTACCCAGGGGTGCTCTGGGGACCACGTGGTTTCAGGAATCTAATCCAGCCTCCTTCGCGTGCAGAGCATTAGCCGCCTTGCTAGCTGGAAATGAAAAATTTTTTCTCCTACTGACTTCTTTTTTCCCTTTTGTAATTCCTTTAAAATAATGCATGGCAGAGCCTGGCAAGCCTCCCGTGTCATATTTGATATGCCAAATACCAGTAACAATGATAGACCTCATTCCCATGACCTGAAGGAATGGTCTGAGGCTCTTTATGTTCCTGGAGCAAGCAGGTGCCCTTGGGCTACACTAGCATGTGACAGGACGTATGGAGACGTAGGTGCCCGCTCGAGCAAATCGATGATCAACAATCGATGATTAACGGGAAGACAAGTGATACCAGTGATACAATTCCTCTAGGTGTATATTCTTTTAACTTCTTTCTTATTTCTCGAGACGTCAATCTGTATTGCCATAAACTTGCTCTCTGAGCTCACTCTTTGGGGCACGGGGGAGGCACACCCACCTGTACTCAGGCCTTAGCTGCTGGGGGCCCTTAGTGGTTCCTGTGTGGTGCTGGGGAGAACACCAGGTTCACGCACGCACAGTAAACGCCTTTAGCCATGTGCTGTCCGTGGGCCTTCTGCTCCGCATTTCCCGCCTCATCTACGGTGCAGGACAGCTTCTCTATGGTCATTGGTCTCCGGGTATTTGTTTTCCCTATGATTTTTTTGTTGTTCCAATAATTGTTTCATAATCTTCATCTCCATGATCCCCCCCACACACACACTCCCCGCCCCGCTTCGTTCTTGGGCAGCCTAGTTCCCTACCATGGGAGAAAGGACCTTGTACTATCTCATCTTCCCCGAGACTTCATGAGCCTGTGAAATGTGCACACCCGGCTGAGCCTGAAGAATGTTCCGGACAGCCTGGAGACGAGGCGGCCCAGCTCTGCCGTGGCTGTGCTGTGTGTTGTGTGGAGTTGTTCAGGGCGTCCTTTCTGCTGTTCTGTCGGGGTGGCTGCGTGACTGTGTCCCGCCGTGTTTGAGCGCAGCTACTGCGTGGCTGTTACTCCCCGGATGGCTCATTTCTCCCCTTTCACTGGGTGCCTGTGTTTGTCCTCGGCGTGCTGTGAGTTCTTGCAGGCAGCGTAGTGGCACTGGGTCTGTTTTCTACCAGTGCTCTGGGCTGCTCCCAGCTCTGTGCCTGGTAGTTGCTCCCAGAGGTGCTGAGGACAGGAGTGGCTTTGGTTGCTGTAAGGCAAGTGCTTTACCTGCTGTCCTGTTGCTCTGCCCCTGCTCCTGTGTTTTTTCCTTTTTCTGTGCTTTTTGTTTTGGGGGCCACACCCTTTGGTGCTATAGTGTCACTGCTGCAAGCTCAAGGGACCAGAAATGTGCCCAGGATCAAACTCAGGCCGGCCATACTCAAGACAAATACCTTGCCTGCTGTACTGTCGCTCCATTTCCTTTTTGCTTTGAAAAAAAATTCCTTGAGGGGCTGGAGCGATAGCCCAGCGGGTAGGGCGTTTGCCTTGCACCGCCGCCAGCCCTTTGCCGGCCTGGGTTCGATCCCCGGCATCCCATATGGTCCCCTGAGCACCGCCAGGAGTAATTCCTGAGTGCAGAGCCAGGAGAAACCCCTGAGCATTGCCGGGTGTGACCCATAAAAGCAAAAAAAAAAAAAAAAAACATCCTTGAGGGCCTCAGAGATAGTATAGCTGGTGAGACTTTTGCCTTACATGCAGCCAACCTGGGTTCTATCCTCAGGATCCCATATGGTCCCCCGAGCACCACCAAGAGTAATTCCTTAGCACAGATCCAGGAGCAGCCCCTGAGCATCGTCAGGGTGACCCTAAAACTGAAAAAGTACATTTTTAAAAACGGTTTGTGTCTGTCGCAGGTACTGATTGTCGTGATTTGATAGCCCAGTTCTTTTTTTTTTTTTTTTTTTTTTTGCTTTTTTGGGTCACACCCGGCAATGCTCAAGGGTTTCTCCTGGCTCTGCACTCAGGAATCACTCCTGGCGGTGCTCAGGGGACCATATGGGATGCCGAGGATCGAACCCGGACCGGCTTGAGCCGGCCGCGTGCAAGGAAAACGCCCTACCCGCTGGGCTATCGCTCCGGCCATAGCCCAGTTCTTATATCAGGTGTCCTGGCTCCCTCCCTGATCAGCCTGTGGCCGTTGGACCTTCCCGCTGTTTTCCTGTAGGTGGCGCCATAGCATCACCTTTAGGCTTTTGTTCTAGGCAACCTGGGCTCTGTGACAACAGCCAGTGCCGGCCACTGCCTCTGTCTCCGAGGTGGCTGCTCTGCCCCTGCCAGTGTCCCGAAGCGTCTGATGTCCCTGTCGTCATGTGTGACTGCACTGGGCTCCACCTGTGGGCAGGGAAGAGGGGTCAGAGTGTTGAGGGAGGGGAGCCGTGATGGGGCGGCAGTGCAGAGCCTCTGTGCCGAGGCTGCCTCTTTGGCAACGTGGGGAGGGAGAGGGGAAGGGTCTCAGCCCTGCCCTGCCGCCGCCCCCTCTCTGCGGGCTCATAGTCGGTGTCTGACACACTCACCTCCTCCGGATCCCCGGGCCAGTTCCCTGCCCTGGACTCTCAGGGCCCAGCCTTGCTCTTTCCTCGACACTGCTGCCCCCGATTCCCTGGCCCCTGACCCCACCCAGGGGTGTAGACCCCTCTGCCTCGTGGGGTCAGAGAAAGCCTTGCTGCTTTGTAGGTGTCGGGTGCAGGGGAGAGGCAAGGAGAGAGTTCCGGGTGCCTGTGAGCGGAGCAGGCGCGCCATGGGCCTGTGGCTGGGGTTTAGCCGACTAACTGGGCAGTGTTGGGGCCCCAGCTGAGAGCATCCCAGCAAGGAGATGGGTGCAGAGATGGGGCGCAACCCCCCCCACACACACACACACACACACTGAGCCGGCTGTGTATGTGTGTGTCCCTGCTTGAGCCTGCAGACAGGAGCTGGTGCCTGGTGCCGCTTCATCCCTTGTGTGCTCGGGCCTTGGAAGACCCTCAGCAGAGGGTCTTAGAACCCGCAGACCCAGAAGGTAATCAGGGGTTCCCCCTCTGTAGTTGGGCGGTGACTTGTAGCTTAGCCGCAGTAAGGCTACCACAGGGCTCTCTCCGGTGGAGTTGGGAGAAAAGCCGCCTTGCTTTGGCCTTGAGGGGCCACACCCAGGGCTTACTCCCTGGCTCTGGGCACGGGGTTAGTTCTCAGGACACCATATGTGGTGCAGGCTCAAACCCACACGAGCCCTGGGCAAGGCAAGTGCCTTTACTTTGTCCTTTTCCTTCAGCCCGGAGAAGCCGTTTTGCATGAAAGAGGGAGAGATGGTGACCGCGGAAGGGGCGGTTCTCTCCAGCCAGCTTCCACCTGCGGGTGGCCAGGCGTGAGCTGTCCTAGGGGAGGGGCCTCTCCAGCCCCACCCAGAGGGCCGGACAGCTGCAGGCCTCTCAGGTGGCGTCCATGGCCATCCCGGACTCCACATAATGGTCATGTCTGAGCGAGAGCCAGGAGCAGCCCCTGAGCACTGCTGGGTGTGGCCTCCCAAAGCAAAACAAAAAACTTGCCAATTAATTGGAAGTATGTGAACATTTTCTTTTCAAGAAGCGAAGTAGCTATGGGGCCAGAGAGAGGGAGCGCAGGTAGGGCGCATGGCTTCCATAGCAGGTCCTGGTTCCGTCCCTGGCACTGAAAACGTTCCTTGAGTACCAGCAGGAGTAAAGCCAAAGCACCACCAGGTATGGCCCAAATAAAGAAAGAAAAGTCGGGCCCGAGCGATAGCCCAGCAGGTAGGGCGTTTGCCTTGCACGCGGCCGGCCTGTGCCGGCCCGGGTTCCATCCCCAGCATCCCATATGGTCCCCCGAGCACCGCCAGGAGTAATTCCTGAGTGCAGAGCCAGGAGTAACCCCTGAGCATCGCCGGGTGTGACCCAAAAAGCAAAAAAAAAAAGAAAGAAAGTCTCAGGCCTGGAGTGATAGTACAGCGGGAGGGAGTTTGCCTTGCATGGGTCCTACTCAGGTCTGATTCCCGACATCCCATATGGTTCCCTGAGCATGGATGCATGCAGAGTCAGGAGTAACCCTTGAGTATCTCTTGGTGTGACCTAAAAAAGACAAAAAAAAGGAGGAGGAGGGGGAGGGGGAGGAGGAAGAGAAGGGGGAGGAGGAGGAGGAGGAAAGGTGAGTCTCACCGGTAAAACACCAAATTCAGGTTGATAAAAGCAATCTGCAAGCACGTGCACGGGCATTTGACAGAGAGCCGGGCTACCTTGTCCTTTGTGGACAAAGTGGGTGTGTGGCAGTTGCTTCTACTAAGCCCACAGTATGAGGAAAATGCCCATTGGTCAGCAGTTAAAAACCTGGGCACTGTGTAGAAGCCAGCCCCCCCCGCTCACCAGCAGTTCATTTACTGTGGGATACTTCCTACTTACTGCAGGGAGGGCTGGTGAGAGTCCACTCTGGAAGATTCCATGTGCTCATGCTGTCTCTGACTGCCACTGAACTATGAAAAGTGCAGCAGAGAGACGGCCAGAGGCCATTAGTGTTTCATCTTCTTAGACCAAACCGCATCACAAGTCGGAAGGAGGAAGTGACTGCTCCAGTAACCCGTCTTACATGTGAAGAGGGTCGTGAACACAGCAGATTATTTTCACAACAGTTATGAACACAGTAGGTTGTTTATTCATTTACTCCATATGTTTTGCACCCAAGGTTTTTTCCTGCCTGGTTCTTGATTCTGCTGGGGTGCTGGGGTGGCGGGCCAGGGCTAGAACCTCCATCCCTCCTGGGCGCCTCGTGAGTGGCTGGGTACAGGGAGAGCAAGTAGCAGCTCTGCCCCATGTCCCAGTAGAGCCGCACAACAAGCCAGATGACTCCCCCACTCCATCCGGCCACCATTTTCCACATCCAGACTTCCCTCTCATCAGAACTCCACCCAGCAACAGCCTATCACAGCCCAGATCATTGACACCCACCCTGCAGCAGTTTTTTTTTCAATCTGGCCCAGGTATGCTGATCCAGAGACTGTGACATGGGGCAGAGCTGCTACTGGCTCTCCCTGTGCCCAGCCACTCACGAGGCACCTGGGAGGGAAGGCAGGTTCTAGCCTTGGCCCACCACCCCAGCAAAGCCTCACAACAAGCCAGATGACCCCCCACTCCATCGGGCCACCATTTTCCACATCCAGACTTCCCAAAGTTGTCAGAACTCCACCCAGTGACAGCTTATCACAGCCCGTCTCGCGTGGCGCAAGCGGCGCGCGCAGTTCATCTATAAATGCTATATTTAGAGGTGACCACAAGGGTATGCCACCTGCCGGCACGCCTGGCATGCTGCTCGTGTTGTATTTGATATGCCAAATACCAGTAACAATTATATTAGTTCATTCCCGTGACCTAATATAATGGTTTGAGGCTCTTTATGTTCCTGGAGCGAGCAGATGCCCTTGGGCTCTACTAGCATGAGACAGGACATATGAAGTTATTATTGGTACCTGCTCGAGCAAATAGATGATCAACAGGAGGATAGTGATAGTGATAGTGGTTCTTGATTAGCAGTGGGGTTACAGAGCTGTCTGGGCTGGATCTGTGCTGAGTGAAATCGTGCCAATCGGGGATGTGGTGGGTGCAGTGTTGGGTTTTGGCAGGTGAAGTATTCAGACTCGGGTTCCGAGCTGTTTCAAAATTTAAACACTGTGATTCACAAAGTTGTTCTGTTTCAGGTAGGTTCCCAGCTTTTAATCTGGGGCAATGACCCAGGCTCAGACCGAGGGTGACACACTTTTTGCCAGAGTTGAAACAACCAGGACACAGAGAAAAATAATTGTTTTTCACTGCAGGAAGGGATCTGAAGTGGCAAAAATCTCTATGCCACATCTGACCGTTAGAAAGCAATGGATATTGAAGAAGAACAAAGAAATGCCGTTGACGTGAAAGCAAAATGTCTGAGTGACTGTGTGCATCTTTGGAAAGGCTCAGGTCAGCTGGACGAGTGATGGTACAGTCAGTACTCAATGGCTTCAGTAATAGAGTTTTGAACTAAAATAACGATCACAAATGGACTTTTTAAAATCTATTTTTTGATCATTCCATTTGCCTTTGTGTTGTAGCAAGCAATATGAGGTTAAGTTTGTGCCTGCTGAGGGGGCAGATATTGGGAGGGTGTGGGGTGGGAACTGGGGACAGTGGTGGAAGCAAGGTCAGCTGGTGGTGGGATTGGAGTTGGGGTGTCGAATGTCCGAAACAGCCGTATATGAACAACTCGGTGAATCACGTTATTGTAATACATTTTTTAGAAAGAATGAGCAGTGGGACAGGTTATGTGTCTGGAGCGCAGGGCTGTGTCAGCATCTCTGCTGTCTGACGGGCTCACAAGCTTCCTGCCATAGTGTCACATCTCCTGAGACCAGCCCACGCACATGTAGGAAAGAGGAGCTGGTGGGGAGTAACACGCCTTGTGTGTGAAGACCGTCACAAACACAGTAGGTTGTTTTTAAGACGGTTATGAACAGAGTAGGTTGATTTTAAGATGGTTATGAACATAGTTCTCCACCCAGCAGAAAAGCTGATCTTTCCCCCGTCTCGGACTGCCGCAAAGTTCATCAATAAATGCACAAGATGAGAGGCTACTACAAGAGTATCTCACCAGCGCGGCAGAACCTGGCAAGCTATCTGTGTCATATTTGATATGCCAGATACCAGTAACAATTATAGACCTCATTCCCATGACCTGAAGAAATGGTTTGAGGCTCTTTGTGTTCCTGGAGCAAGCAGATGCCCTTGGGCTACACTAGCATGTGACAGGACATATGGAGATGTTACTGGTGCCCGCTCGAGCAAATCGATGAACAATGGGAAGACAAGTGATACAAGTGATGAACATAGTTGGTTGTTTTCAAGACAGTTATGAACACAGCATCAGGGTGCCACGTGAGATCCCAGCAATATTAGGGTAGATAATTGTTGGAAGTGATAATACTGGCCTAGAACTGAGCATTGAATGTAGGAAAAGGGACATACATGATAACCTCTAAATGTATGTATTGCAAACCACAATGTGTAAGGGAAAGGAGAGAGAGAGAGAGAGAGAGAGAGAGAGAGAGAGAGAGAGAGAGAGAGAGAGAGAGAGAGAACCTGCCATAGAGGCAAGCTGGAGGAGGAGGGAGGGATTCTGGGAACATTGGTGGTGGGAAATGGGCACTGAGGAGGGTTGGGTGCTGGAACACTGTATGACTGAAACCCAAATACGAACACCTTTAAAATTGTATATCATGGTGGTATAAGAAAATGATAAAAAATACATATTAGGGTTAGAGTTCCCTGGTCACGCTTGGGGAGGCTGAAGACCAATGAATAAAATCTGCGAGTCCAGTACAGATCCAAAGGCCTTTTACTGCTCACCAACAGTTAAACACGCTCTGCTACCACAACCCTGGGCGACTAACTCCCCAGACCCAGAGCCGCTGATCAGATGCCCTGGCCATGTGCTCTCTGATCTCCAGAAGCTCCCCACAGGCGCTTGTGTCTCCCCTGACCAAGCCCCCTTTGTCTAACAGCTAAAAAGTTTCAACTTCCCTCCCAGTCGGGGCAGCCTCACCCAAAGGTCACACCAGCTTTTGGGTGCAGATTCCAGGTAGGCCACAGCTCTAGGCCACACCTTTTGTTTGTTTGTTTGTTTTTTGGGTCACACCCGTGACGCTCAGGGATTACTCCTGGCTCTGCACTCAGGAATTACTCCTGGCAGTGCTCAGGGGACCATATGGGATGCCGGGGATCGAACCCAGCCGGTATGGGTTGGCTGCGTGCAAGGCAGACGCCCTACCCGCTGGGCTATCGCCCCGCCCCATAGGCCACACCTTAAGAGAAGTGAATGTCAGGCCTAGTCTCTTCCCTCCCAGCTCCTATGCAAACACTGCTGAGAGCGGCCTAGATAAAATATCTAAGGATGTATTTTTTCTTTTTCTTTTTTGGGTCATATCCAGCAATGCTCGGGTTTTTTTGGTTTTCCTCCTGGCTCTGCACTCTAGAATTACTCCTGGTGGTGCTTGGGACCATATGGGATGCCTGGATTGAACTGGGTCAGCTACTTGAAAGGCAAATGCCCCCCCCCATTGGGCTATCGCCTCCAGCCCCCAGGATGTATTTTCAAGAAGGGAAATTCAACCTCTCTCCTCCATGCTAGGTTGTTATCTCCATCCCACAAGGTCCTTTGTTCCTTCTGCTCTGCTCCAGGGTAATTTCTAAGTGCTCTGCTCTGTTAACTAAGAGGTCTCTCACCAGTTTACCTTAGAATAAGTTAGTATGACCTTTCCTTTGATCTTTGTAGAACTAATTTCCCGGAGGGTGTCCTGTATCAAAGGCAGAGTGGCTCCTGGTACTCTTCAGTCCTACACAGAGGATCCGTGGGGGGATGTGAGGAAACGTGTCCAATCCGGATTGTGCTGGACTCAGCGTAGGAATTATGAAGAGATTCCGGGAGTTATTAGAATCCAACTGTCTCATCTGTCCCTGCCCGTGCTCTCTACTGTGTTTATACAAGAGAGATCTCTTTAGAACGAAGCTCTGGCTTAAAGACATGTAAATGGCTTAAGCAGCAAAGATCCAGAGCTGATGAGGGTGGTGTCACCCAACAACCCCCCTTTTAATTTACAAAATACAATAATTGGAATAATACATAATATTGAAATATTATCTACAGAAGAGTCACATAGAGAGAGACAATTCCAGTCACTAACAACATCATATGTAGCTCCAAGATCCTAACTCGTCTCTGAACCCAGTACAAAGTTCGTAGTAGAGTGTCACCTAACAACACAGGAAGTCCAAGAAAACATGGACTCTCTGCCCAGATAAAATTATCAGCACCGCAATGCGCTGGCGAATCTGTATGTTGATTTTATTACTATCCAGGCCACCAACCTATGTTTGACCACACCAGTGAGTGTCTATATATCTCCATCCACGTGACTGTTGCTATATCAGTATCAGGGGTCTCACACGCGGGGTGTGGTGCTCGTGGGAGTGGCAGACTTGGGAGCTGATCTCATGGTCTGGAGACCCGTCTGTGTCCACAATGGCGATGACTGTGACGTAGGGTGGAGCCTGGCATTGAACCCTGCACCCAGGGGCAGACCCAGCCGCAGAGCCACGCCCCAGGCCCCAAGCATGCACATTTATTTATTTATTTGTTTATTTTGCTGAATTCAGAAAAGGGTTTATTAAAGGAAAGGGCAGGGGGAGGCAGGGAAGCCCCTGGATTATGGGAGGGGTCTCCTAAAGATGAGTTCCAGAGGCCTGGTATGTTCCATCCCTTTTTAACAAAAGTAGGTATTTCTACATTCCATTCCAAGAATGTGGGCCATATAGTGTAAAACATACCACCCCTTCACTAATTAAACCAATTCAGTTTAATTAATTTTAGTATTACCCAGTTTTACTAATAAGAGACACTAGCACGTCAGCTTTCCTTAGCTCTTGCTAGGTGTTTATCTTCTCCCACCGTGACAGATTCATAAACTTTGTTCTGTCACTATTCACACTCCCTGGCTTTGTTTAGGTGGTAGTCAGGACGATTTTTATTTTTTGGTTTTGGGCCACATCTAACAACGCTCCTGGGCTACTCCCAGCGGGTGCTCTGGTGTCTCCGCTGTGATGCCCAGGTGGCCTTGCAGTGCTGGGGCTTACCTGGGATTCCTGTGTGTTCCAGCCCTTGGTGCCGGCTCCCTGGTCCTGTTTACAGGGTCCGCCCTCCTGTGAGTTCAGGTGTGCCCGGGAGCTTCTGTGGTGTGCCTGCCTGGGCTACATCAGCGTGACAGAAACTCGGGGCAGCTGTGTCCACGAGCCAATGACTGTTCCTCTGAACAGGCAACGGGCTGTGTGTAGGAGAGGTGTGTGGGGAGGAAGTCGGAGCTTAGGGATCCACAGAGGAGTTTCCCGGGGGCGGCCTGATTCAGGTGGATGCTTCACTGCTTGCATTTGTTTCTTACTGACACACATCTCTTTCAGGAGGTTCACAGTTTACTCCAAGATTATGAGTTAAAGTACTGTTACCTGGACAGAAATAAGCGAACCGGTGAGATTCCATTTTAAGCAACTGATTTTATTTTGATTCTGCCTATGATCATTATAAAACAGAATAGCTCAGTGTCTTTCAAGCTGCTACTCATCTGTGACACCCATCAGATTGTATAGATTGTGCACGAGTCTTTTATAACTGGATTTCATAACTGGGTGTTATAGTACAATGAGGTAAGTATTTTACTGAAGGTGCAATCTAGGCTTGGTATCCTTCCAACTTAATATTGTTACTATTAGCTGAACAGATTGGGAAAATTCCTTCTTTTATCTGGATATTTGTTTATGTTTGTGATCTTACAACAAATAATTTTTGTTGTGTACTTGTGCTATATAAAGATGTTTAAAAAACTTTTTTTTTGAGGGAGTTGGGTCACATCTGGTAGTGCCTGGCTTCCTCTGGATTCTGCTTAAGTCTTTCCTAGTGGTACTCAAGGGCCCATATAGGATGCCGGGATCGAACCCAGGTCTGCTCCTAAAAGCATCCGCTTGTATCTGCCTTGAGTTCCTGGGATTTTGAAACTGCAAGAGGTTCACTTCTTCCCTAGCACACTCTGTCTGGCTGACTGGCTCGCCACCCAGAGCCAGTGCATTGTTCCTCCCTCTCTCCTGCCTCGCTTT
>JAJIBD010013535.1:0-32051 GCA_021461705.1 Cryptotis parvus | reverse complement strand
AAGCGGATGCCTTGTGGGTTCTACTAGCATGAGACAGGGCATATGGAGATATTACTGGTGGCCGCCTAGCAAATAGATGATTAAGGGAAGATAGTGATAGTGAATAATATTGCAGGTTTTGGTATCATAGCAAGATTAGAAGGCCAGGCTGCAAAAGGCCCATAGGCTCCATGCATTTATTGACCTGGCGTAAATCTGTTAACATTCTCCATTTGCCTGATTTATTTTTGATTACAAAAACTGAGAATTCCAATGACTAGAACTTGGAACAATATGACCCAAGTTGAGCTGTTCCTCCACCAATAGTTGCAAAGCTGTTAGCTTTTCATTAATCAAGGGCCACTCGCTCAACCCACACTGGCTCCGTGTTTCCACTTAATGGGTAAAGCTGTTTTACGAGCAGCGGCCCGCATTAAAAATGCAGCTGTTTACAAAGGTTTCTATGTTTAGTCATAACTATATCCAATTTTTTTCAACAAATTTCTGCCCTATAAGGTAATTGCAATAGGCAAAATATAGGGCTGAATAAGCCTCATCTCCATCTGGGTCAGTACACCTGAGAGGCTCATCGCTTTGTTGAATATCAGTCATGACACCCAACCCAGTAAAGTTGCATTAAACACACGGTGTTTTTTTTTCCATCCAGAGAGCCAATGATGTGAAGCAATTATGGCTGTATCGGCAAACCTGAATCAAGCAAACCTTCAATTTTAGTACCATCTTCAAAAGTAAGCACCATACTGGGTTTATCCTCCTGAAAGGAATTGTGTCCAAAAAACCTCAACATTAGGGTTGCCAGACCCTCCTTCCCGATAATGAGGAACTGGCATGTTTTGGCAATACAAGAAGCTGGGCAATCTTTTTCACCTTTAAAAATACGTATTTCAGCCTTCACAATGAGCATAATTTCACTTTCAAAATTACCATCAAAAATTTCATTTGAACATTAACACCTTTAGATTCCATATTATTACTGCCAGTTACTAATCCAAATGATTGAGGAAGCAGGCAAAGGACCATAGATATTAGTTGGAATTTCATAAAAATTGTTAGGAGCTAAAAACAAATCCTGAATAACTGGAATATCCAAAGCAGTACTATCCTTAGCAGTTTGTAAAGTGATAAAAGTAGGTTTGCTATCCAGCGTTTCAAATATTGAAATATGAATTAAAGCAGAATTGCCTTCGGATTGAGGTGAGGTAGCAGACAGATTGCAGGGTAAATTAGCAGTTTTAAACATTCGGCCTGCCTGACCACTCGCCCATCCGCCGGCTTTTGGGCTGCGACTGCTGAGCCACTGGATTCTGCTGGCTCTGCCTATTCAATTGGGAGGGGCTGGTCGGGAGAAACCGTGGAATGCTCGAGGCCTTGAAGCGGCTGAAGCCGCCAGGCTTGTTCCCTGCTCTTCTGAAAAGATGCGGGCTGAGGCGCTGGACCGGCAGAGGCTTCACAAACGGCTGTAGCTGCTGGAGACACGTGGTTAGTTACAGAAAAAAAATCCCACTGTTTCCGTGGCCGCTCAGCTGGAGCCAAGCTGGCAGACTCACTCTCCAGCAAATTTATGATTGTTTCGGTAGGCTTCCCGGGTTAGGGGTAGTCCATTTTATGGAGATAAAATTAGAACTCTTGTTTTAAACATTCCACATTTTTTCTCTGGCCCCTAGCACATGTGCTCTCTGGTACATCTTTATTTCCTAGGCTTTGTTGGACAACCTTAGAGTTGTAAGTGCTCTAAGGATGGTATATGACCAATGAGATTGAGAGTTCAGACTGAGATTGAGCGTCATCTCAGCTAGGAAAGGATATTCACACCATAATGACAACATGGAATTTTCACTTGGAAAAAGTGAACTGCATGGGAAGGAGGCTCTGTCAAGGTTGTGTGACCCCAGTCCTGTAGAAGGATGTGATTGGCTTATTTAAATATTCTGTGAGAAGGCAGGGATGAAAATGAGATTCTTTTTTTTTTTCCTCCAAGCTTATTTTTTTTAAAGTATTTTATTATACCACCGTGAGATATACAAATAAAAAGATATACAATTAAAAAAGTTCATGTTTGGGTTTTGGTCATACAGTGTTCCAGCACCCGTCCCTCCACCAGTGCCCATCTCCCACCACCAACATCCCCCGGTTCCCTCCCCTTCCCAGCCCTGCTCCATGGCAGGTTCTTTATTTCTTTCCCCTTTCTCTCTCTTTTTCTCCTTCCCTTCAGACTATGGATTACAGAACATACATTAAAAGGTTGTCATGTGTATCCTTTTTTGCCTCTATTTAATGCTCAGTTCTAGGTTGGCATTAGTACCCTCGACTATTATTAGCACCCTGTTCCATTTTCTGTCTTACCTAAACTCTGACTCCTGCCACGTTTGTGATAATCTCCACCTTTGACAAGACCTCCTGATATATGTTTCACTTGACCTTGGATATTGGTATCATAATATGTACATATATATTTATGCCATGCAAATAAATGCAGTCATTCTGTATCTGTCTCTCCTTCTGGCTAATTTCACTCAACATAATCTTCTCCATGTCCATCCATTTATAGGCAAATTTTATAACTTGAAAAATGAGATTCTAAGATATCCCTTTTACACTGTTTCTTGGCTAGAATAATATTTCTCAACTGGGGGCCCATAGGCTCCCAGAATATTCAAGGGTAAGAACTGCATAAGTTGTGGGGCTGGGAGTGAGCATAGTTGGTAGGCATTTGCATTGCACAGCGCCAACCCCGTTCAATCCCCTGGCTGCTTCCTCTCTTCACTCTTTCGGCGGGTCACTTGCTCTCTCTTTCCCCCTTTATGCTGATGCCTTGTCTCTCTCTCTCCTCTCTACTGGGCCTTAACACATGGTGGCTGCCATCTTGGCCTACCCATCGGGTCCTAGTCAGGAGCACTAAGTTTGGAGTTTTTCCTATTGTTGATTTGTATGCCCGAACCTGTGATAAGTAAAACATTTTGAAACTTCACGGATTCTTGCCTCTTTCTCCCTCAGCCTGCTGCCGCCCCTGGGACAAAAGGGGATCCCTGACCCTGCTCCGGATTTTGTGCAGGGTGCCCCAGCATTTCCCCACACTTAGTACTGCTTTTGTTGTGTACCATAGGTTCTGATAGTTTGAATCTTTATTTTCATTCATTTTGATGATACTTTTTTCTTCTTTTGATTTCCTCTTTGAACCAAAGATTGCCACAGCACATTGTTTGAGTCTTCCCTGACTTTCTTTTATTGTTAATTTCTACCCTTCTGGCTTTGTGGTCTGAAATGTGCTTGACATGATTTCTATTCATGACTTTCTGGACACTCAGCGTGACCTATCCTGGACACTGTTGGAGATTGTATTTGGTTTTCTGGAGCCAGAGGGTCTTCTACAGTTCAGAAGTTAGCAAAAGTAAATCAAAAAATATTTTCTTATGTTTCTTTTGCTGGTCTTTAAAAGGTTTAGTAAAAATCAAGTTTCTTCTTATGTCTAAAAGCTTATGTTTGTTTTGTTTCTGCATAAAATTATTAAAATTATATCTTGTAGCACTTGTATTACTTGTCTTACCGTAGATCATCGATTTAGCTGGCACCAGTAACATCTCAATATGTCCTGTTATATGTCAATATGTCCAATATCTGCCCAATATCTGTTATATGTCAGTATGTCCAATATCTGCCCACTCCAGGAACATAAAGAGCCTCAAAACCATTCCATCAGGTCATGGGAATGTGGTCTATAATTGTTACTGGTATTTACGATCAAATATGACACGGATAGCTTGCCAGGCTGTGCCGTGCAGGTGGGATACTCTTATAGACACCTCTAATCTCAAGCATTATTGATGAACCGTCCGACAGCCGGGCTGTGATCAGCTCTTCTGCTGGGTGGAGCTCTGAAAGAGGGAATCCAATGTGGGAAATGGCGGCCCTCATGGTGTGGGGTTCCTCTGGCTTCTTGCAAGGCTCTGCTGGGGTGGCGGGTCAGAGCTAGTTCCCGCCATCCCTCCCAGGCGCCTCATGATCAGCTGGGCACAACATAAAATGTGTGACGCAACATAATAAAAGGAATAGATGAAACAACGGTATCAATCTCTTTGACTCTAGCCTTTCACTTTTTTCACTTCTGTGTTTGCACATTTTTATATTGAATTTGCTTATCAGAGGCCTGTCTGAGCAGGATACTACCTTCTCTGAAGCATCTTTCCTCCTAGTACCTGGATCATTTAGGAAGGCCGAGAAGATGGGTAAAAAGTCATGCCCTGAGAATGTTTTATTTTTAAATACCACTGTGTCTCCAGCAGACAAAAACAAACAAAAAAGGCATTTTTTTTTTCTTTTTTTGGGTCACACCCGGCGATGCTCAGGGGTTTCTCCTGGCTCTGCACTCAGGAATTACTCCTGGCGGTGCTCGGGGATCATATGGGATGCCGGGGTCGAACCCGCGTCGGCATGGGCTGGCGGGCGTGCAGGCAAACGCCCTACGGGCACTTTGAACTGGGATGTGAGTAGGTGGCAAAACCCTAGGAGCCCGTAGGAAGACGTTTCCTGTGCCTTGATCACTTGACATCCCGTTATTCATCGATTTGCTCAAGCAGGCGCCAGTAACATTTCCATTTGACCCTATCATGTGCCAGTGTAGTCCAATGACATCTGGTTGCTTCAGAAATACGAAGAGCCTCAAACCGTTTGTCCATGTGCCTACTCAAGATCAAAGTAAGTCATGCTTAAATCAACCCGGGGTAGAGAGGAGTTGGATGTGAACACTGTCTCTTTTCCGAGCAGTTCGGTACTACACGTAGACCCTTAAGAGGCTTCCTCCGTGCCAAGCTCTTCTGGTTTCGGTGTCAAAGAGCTGAGGGTGTTTACAGGTCAGTATCAATTGCAGCAGCCGCCAACAGGATTCAAGCCTTGTCAAGGCCCGCCCCCGGGTCCTAACGCGAGGACCCCACGGGGCTGTCTGCAGCTCTGCCTGACTCACTAGGCCTTTTCCGGTCTGCAGTTCACAGCCCAGCCTGCACTTCGGCGCGACTGCGGCGCTCTGCCCGTAGCAGTGGCGTCAGGCGGCGCGGCGGGCTGCCCGGACAGAGGTTCACGCGCAGCCCCAGCATGGCTGCTGCCGGCCGCGCTGCGAGCCGCTTCTCGGCGCTGTGCGGCGCGCCGGCGGGTGAGAGGCGGGTACTGGGCTCAGGGGCTCTGCAAGAGGTGGACGTGGGGAGCTCGTCTGGGGTCTGCAGACGCTGGGCTGGAAAGTAGCAGGATGCTGCAGTCCTGAGCCTTCATCTGCTCTCCTGGGCTTGCGTGTGTGACCTTGCCAGCCGCCGTGCACTCTCTGGACTGGCATGTGAGGGTGCAGTGGGCGCTATCCAAGGTCGTTTTCGGTCCTTCAGTGTGTTCCTTCAGGCCAAGAGGGAAAAGGAGTTGTTGCGACTCACAGTTTCGTTTGGTGACCCGAGGTAGAAGGTAGCGATCTCTGCGGAGGAGATCGGCCTCCCAGCTTTGGCAGTGTCTGTGTTTTTCGTTTTGGCAATTGCTCAGTGCCTTTGTAAGGGGGTGCGTATTTAGTGTTAGAAATCCTGCTAGTTTGGTCCTTTTTGCACCCATGGCCTTTTGCAATCCCACTGGTAAAAGCCCATAAAGGTTTTCTTTGCCTTCCATCCAAAATATTTTTACTGCAAATTTACAGTCCAGGCATTCGCATTCCCTGAATCCTAAAAACCTCTGAAACCTCAGAAGGTTGTGTGCATGTGTATGAGGTCTGAATTTTCTTGTTTCAAACTTTTATTTGTGAATGTGCCTTTTTGAATACCCGATTCAGTAGCACCTGCTCTTTAGCCTGCTTTCAAAGAGATCATACTGATACAAAGAACAGCCTTTCTCTTTGTTCCCGCCCCTTTCCTCTTCACAGTGACTTTATGAGATAAATGGATTTATTCCCATTCTGCAGATGAGGCAAGCCTGACATAGATTGAGAGATTTGTTCAAAGTTAGGCCAGGAAGACATTGATTTTTTTTTTAAATCCATACCTGTTTATGCTTCTTTTTCTTATGTATAACTTTATTTTTGTAACAGCTTATTAATGTATAATTCACATGTAGTTTATTCTCAGCATGTACAGTTTGTTGTTGTTTTTCCCTTCAGTATATGTAAGAGGCTTTGTAATGATCACCACTGTCATTTTGGGAACATTTTCTCATCCCCAAAGATGGTTCTTTATTCTTTAGCTCCATATATATAATATAATAATATATATTTATATCCGTGAGTTATACAATTAAAAAGATGTTCATATTTGGGTTTCAGTCATACAGTGTTCCACACCCATCCCTCCACCAGTGCCCCTTTCCCACCACCAATGTTCCCGAGTCCCTCCCCTCTCCCCCTGCCTGCCTCTATGGCAGGACTTTTATATCTTCTCTCTGTCTCTGTCTCTGTCTCTCTCCCCTTTCTCTCTCTCTGTCTCTGTCTCTCTCCCCTTTCTCTCTCTCTCTCTCTCTCTCTCTCTCTCTCTCTCTCTCCTTTCTCTTACACATTGTGGTTTGCAATACATACATTTAGAGGTTATCATGTATATTCCTTTGCCTGCATTCAATGCTCAGTTCTACGCTGGTATTATCATTTCAGATATTATTAGCACACTATTCCCTTCTCTGTCTTACCTAACCTCTGAGTCCCACACGTTTCCACCTATTGACAAGATCTCCTGATCCATGTTTTGTCTGCCCTTGGATATTGGTATCATATATATATATATATATATATATATATATATATATATATTATGCTATATATTGTGGGATATAATATATATATATATATTATATCCCACAAATAAATGCAGTCATTCTATATATGTCCTTTTCCTTCTGGCTGATTTCACTCAACATGATCTCTCCATGTCCATCCATTTATAGGCAAATTTTATAACTTTGTTTTTCCTAACAGCTGCATAGTATTCCATTGTATAGATGTACCAAAGTTTCTTTATTCAGTCATCAGTTCGCAGGGCACTCTGGTTGTTTCCATATTCTGGCTATTGTGAATAGTAGCTCCTTCTTTCCCCCAAACCTACGCAATTGAATCACACAAATATGATCTTTTGTGACTGGCCTCTTTCACTTAGCATTGACTGGCTTTGAAGTTCCTCTCACTTGGTAGCATATGTTGGTGCTTAGGTGACCTTATGGGATGCTGGAGATAGAACCAAGGTTGGCTGTGTGCAAGGCAAATGCCCAGCCTGCTGTACTATCGCTCTGGCCCCATCCATGCTTAAGTTTTTGAGGAACAGCTATTCTGTTTTCTAAAGTAGCAGCACCATTTTTCATTCTTACCAGCAGTGCATGAAAAATAGAAGAATTTTCCACATTCTTGCTGCTAGCACTTGCTATTTTCTTGTTTGTAGATAAAGTAGGTGTCAAGTAGTCAGCGGTTTTGACTTGCATTTCCCTGAAGGCTAATGAGCACTTTCCTCCCTGTACTTCTTCACCATTTGTTTCTGTGAAGAAATGTCTTCCCAAGTCTTGTCCTTTCAGAGTTGGATTAGAAGTGTCCTTTATATAACCCTGAAACAGATCCATGGCAGTCTGTGATTTACCTTTCACTCTTGTCTACTTTCTGGACAAAAAGTTTTAAACTTTGTGAAGTACAGTTTATTTTTGTTGCTGTTGCCACTATGTTTTTAGGGTCATATTTAAGAAACCATAGCCAGATCCGCGATCATGATGATTGGCTTTGTTGGTTTTCTTTTTTTCCTATGAGGTTTTGTATTTATATCATCCCCTGAGTTGACTCTTTCTGGTGTACAATCTTTTACAGTGTCTGTACAGACGTCTATGTTTGCTGCAGTTTGCATTCCATTTTTACCTAAGATGTGATGTAGGTTCCAGTCCCTTCTTTGGAATGTGGCTCCACAGTTTTGTTTTTGTTGGAAAGGTCATTTAGTTTTAGTCTTTTGTTGAAAGGATCATTCTTTTCTCATTGTTGGCCTTTTTCACACATCCCCTGCCGGTGGGGGCTGTCAGCTTGTTCTGAAGCTGTGTAGTTTGTGAAGTGGTGTCCGTGTGGATTACGTCTGGGTGCTGCAGGGCCTCTAGAAAGACCAGACAAGTGGGGTAAAGAGGGAGCCTGGCGATTCAGGGAGGCCTCAGACAGCCAGGAGAAGGTATCAGAGACACGAGGCTGTAGGGGCAGAACATGTTCAAACCTAGCATGTGGCAGGCGGCTGCAGGGCGGAGGAAGGATGGTGGGAGATGAGGCTGTTTCGAAGGCCCTGCAGGAGGTGCTGAGCTTTCACAGGCAGTCGGGGGTCAGAGTGTGGTGGTGAGGGCTGGGAGCTGACCAGAGCTTTATGGGGTCGATGTGAGCGGGTGGGATTTTCTGCAGGAAGGACTTCCTACAGGAAGCCGTTGGTGCCCCTGAGAGGGGTCTGAGGCCTGAGAAGGTCTGACCTAGCAGAGAAGGGGCAGTGAAAGTGCAGAGAGGAGGATGCAGCTGACGGTGCAGTGAGGGCTGGGGAGAATTCCCTGGTCCCGGTAGCTGGTTGGATGTGTGAGTGAAGGAGAGGTTGCATGCTTATTACATGTCATACTGGACCTTGGGAATGGCTTGTTTATTTTTTACTTGCCTTGGACCTTTTATTCTATACATATTACTATTCCTTTGATGCTCAGAATGTTTCTTTTCCTGAAGAAATTATGATGTTTCCACTTTATTTTTTGCAGGCCATCTATGGGCTCGACAGCTTGGCCTAAACAGCTTTCCAGCACCTTCCGTTTCAGCGTTGAAGCCTGTTCTCAGCAACGGTGAGATTCACTTACCTAAACTACGTCACTGATGTGGTTGAATGTTTTTTAAAGTGTAAGTTAACTGAACACATGCTTTATGATGGGAGTTCAGTGAAGCATGTTCAGTGTTTTCTTAGAGGTTGAAGGAATAGTTTCTTTTTTTTCCCTTGGGTGTCGGGTCGGAGCCAGAGCCTCAGTCGTGTGAGACACGTGGTCTGCACTGAGCTGCAGCCCCTCATTTTTAAGGTTTCAGTGCTTACAGAGAGCACACTTCAAGGCTCTTAAAGGTAATAACCCCAAACTGGTTTTGCTTAAATGTGATAAAGCCGCACATCCGTGTAGTCTTATATACATCATTAGTCACAGGACGAACAGACCTGAAGTGTATATATATTATAAACTAATGTACCTTTTAAAAGTCCTTTATCTGTTACAAACATAATAGCTGTGATCATTGAGTAATTCTTTTTTTTTCTTATAACTTGCTTAGTTTTCTTTGTATCGGTTGCTGTATTTTTCTTAAATATATGATAGATTAGTTAGAAATGTGGCAATATTTTTCTAGATATCTCCCAAGCACTTTCCTAATTCTCTAATACAAGACAGCTCTTATATAGGCAGTTGGTTGTCTGCAGAGAATAGTCATGAAGCCGTGGAGGTGGGCCCTTGGCATGGCGGCAGCTGTGGGGTGTGGGTGCGACTGTTGGCGCTTCAGCAGGGTGGGCACTATAAAATAGTTTCTAAAAAGTGATCATGAGTGTGATGAAAACATTTAAAAACAGGGCCGGAGGGATAGCCCAGCGGGTAAGGTGTTTGCCTTGCGCAGCCGGCCTGTGCCGGCCTGGGTTTGATCCCGGCATCCCATATGGTCCCCTGAGCACTGCCAGGAGTAGTTCCTGAGTGAAGAGCCAGGAGTAGCCCCTGAGCATTGCTGGGTGTGACCCAAAAAGAAAAAAAAAAAAAAAAAACCCAGGGGGCCGAGTGTAGTCCAGCGCGCTGCACGCGGTCGGCTCATGCTGGCCCGGGTTCATCCCGGCATCCCATATGGTCCCCTGAGCACGCCAGGAGTAATTCCTGAGTGCAGAGCCAGGAGTAACCTCTGAGCATTGCCGGGTGTGACCCAAAAAGAAAAAAAAAAACGTGTAAAGTCAGATCTTTTATACCCTACCTAAATGCATCAGTTTTCTTCCTCAGAGGCAACCACTGTTAACCAGGTTTTTTGCATTACACTTCTGGAGTTAGCCTGTCAGGGATATTTCCTCCTGGTCTGGTTCGCAATCCTGGAGGGTTGAATGCTCTGCCCATCAGGGGGCGCCGTTTCCCCAGAATTGACAGGTAAGCATGGTAGTAACACATGCCCTGTCCAGTAGTCTGGAAGTTAGTACAGCGAGGAGTGCTTGCCTTGTACATGACTGACCTGAATTTTATCCCCTGTACCCCTCATGGTCCCTCTGAACACCACCAGGAGTGATCCCTGAGCACAGAGCCACATGTAAGCCTTGAACACCTCTGGGTGTGTCCCAAAGGTGAAAATTTTTTTTTCCCACATACTCCATCCAGTGTGTGGACAAATATAACTTTTCTAACTACAACTGGCATTAGGTTATCAGCCCAGAGTTCTGTATTCTGCAGGAAAGACTATCCTTGAGAGCTCTGAGACAATCAGAGCTCAATCAGGGGTGCAGCGTTCAGGCACCCCTGACCAATCTTGGACCAGCCCGCCATACACATCATCGCCGGGTGTAGCCCTGGGAAGGCAAGGGCAGTTCTCGGCACGGAAGAGCCAAGCAGCACTTGCTCTCCAGCCTCATGCCATGTAGGCTTCTTTGTTTTGTTTTTCCCTTTTTATTGAACCACCACGATTTACAAAATAAAAAGGTTTTCATAATACTGCTCATAGAAAGTTTCATACTTCAACACCACTCCCACCACCAGTGTGTTCCCACCACCAAAGACCCTCATTTCCCACCCACCCCAATCCCCATGCCTGCTCCCTCAGCTGGCACTGATTGTCTTGAACGTTAAAGCACATACATGGAAATGTTATTGATGAACCCATTTTCTTCCCTATTCTTGGATATGGGAGATCTGGCCAAATTTTGTTCTTGAATTTACTTTCTGAGTTTCTAGAATGTGATTGACTCCACTAGTTTGATGTACTGTGCGGCCAAGCGGCCATGCGACTTGGGGAGAGCCGAGTTCTCTCACTGTGTGTCTCACTGAGACACAGAGCTCTCCCTGTGTGTCTGAGTCTCTGCATGATGGCCCATAGCCTTGAGGGCAGTTTGTGGCAGGTCCACCAAGCCTCCTGGATGGAACAGAGAGGGAAGGGGGGACCCGAGCTCCATCTCCATGAACGCCGGTGATTTTTTGGGGAATTTGCCTCTGAGTACTGCCTACCTGTTGGGGCCGGAGCGATAGCCCAGCGAGTAGGGTGTTTGCCTTGCATGCGGCCGGCCCATGCTGGTCTGAGTCCAATCCTTGGCATCCCATAAGGTCCCTGAGCACCGCCAGGAGTAATTCCCTGAGTGCAGAGCCAGGAGAAACCCCTGAGCATTGCCAGGTGTGACCAAAAAACAAACAAAACAAACAAACAAAAAAGAACTGCCTACCTGGGCTTGAACTCGGCTGCTCTGCTGTGTGGGGCTCTGGTGAGTTGGGCTTGAGATCAGCTTCTCTCTTGGGTGGGGCTCTGATGAACTGTGGAGTCTGGACCTTGAAAATGGTGGCGATTATGGTGAGCGAGTTTCCTCTGACTGTTTCCGAGGTCCTACTGAAGTGATGGGCCGGGACTAAAACCCATCTTCTTCCTGGGCGCCTCATGGTCAGCTGAGCTAGGAGAGAAGCCGGATGGCAGCTCTCCCCAGTATGTCTGAGTCTCTGCATGATGGCTGATAGCCCATGTAGGCTTCTTTGGCACAGAATTGCAAGGAAGGAGTCCAGGGCGCTCTGAATACCACAGGAACACTGGCACCAACTCCTCGTCCCCAAATAAAAAAAAAATTTCATCTCCCACCCTCCAAAACAAAAGACGGTCTTCAGAACAATTCATAAAAGTTCAGCATTTTGGGGGCCAGAGATATAGTATAGCAGGTAGGGTGCTTGCCTTGCATGTGGTCAACCTGGGTTTGCTCCCCAGAGTCCCATATAGTCCCTGAACCCTGCCAGGAGTAATTTCTGAGTGCAGAGCCAGGAGTAACCCCTGAGTAGCACGCGCCCCCCCCCCACCCCACCCACCCACACACCCAGTTAACATTTCAGTGACTTTTCTGTTTGTCATGGTAGAATTGTTATCGCTGTTTGGCATTTCTCTGCAGCAGCAAAGCATATGGCTCTAGTTTTATTCTGTTTGCTTGCAGGCCTTCTCTCATCACCAGCAACCAGATACGGCCACATTCTCTCAGGCTTGACCCGAGCACTGCAGACTCCATGCTGTATTTCTTCTCCCGGAAACTGGACTGGTCAGCAGCGGAGATCCTATAAGCTTCTTCACCAAATGTGCGTGCAGTGACCGTAAACCTCCCATCATTACATGGAATCACAAGAGGCACTTTTTGAAACTTTTCTTCTTCCTTAAATGCATTAACACTTTACTGTTAATATATATGATATATATTTAGTATATGATATATTTTGGAAACAAAAATCTCCCTTTATGTATAGTGTCGCATTATCTCATGTGCTATTAACTGTTCCTGCTCGGGAGTACTAGTTTACTTTCATCCCACAGTGTGGGCATTTAATGCTGAAAGGTATGGAGTTACCATCAGATCTTTACTGAAGAGAGTCTCAGGATCTGTTCAAATCTGTTTTCGTTGTTGGATTTTTTTTCCTGTTTTGGGGCCACACCTAGTAATGTTCAGGGGGTAACTCTTGGTTCTTGATCAGGAATCACTCCTGGTGGTGCTTCAAGAACCGTTTAGGATGCTGGGGATGGAGTCTGGGTTGTCTGTGTCAAAGGCAAATTCCCTGTCCACTGTACTATCACTCCTGTTCCTCCACTGTTTTTATTTTTCTTTTTTGGGTCACACCCAACAATGCTCAGGGGTGTGAGCTGGCTCTGCACTCAGGAATTACTCCTGGCTGTGCTTGGGGGGACCATATGGGATGTTGGGGATCGAATCCAGGTTGGCTGCATGCAAGGCAAATGCCCTACCCGCTGTGCTATCGCTCCAGCCTCTCCATTGTATTTTTAGTTAAGGAGTTAGGACATCGAATCAGAAAACATTATTATTTTTTAAGTATTTTGTTACACCACTGTGAGATATACAATTACAAAGATATACAATTAAAAAGTTCATATTTGGGTTTTGGTCATACAGTGTTCCAGCACCCATCCCTCTACCAGTGCCCATTTCCCACCACCAATGTCCCGGTTCCCTCCTCCATGGCAGGTTCTTTATTTCTTTCCTTTTCTCTCTCTTTCTGTTTTCTTTCCCTTCCATACTATGGATTACAGAACATACATTAAAGGGTTGCCATGTGTATCTTTTGCCTGTATTTAATGCTCAGTTCTAGGTTGGTAAGAAAACATTATTTTTAAGTAGATATTTGGCCAACATGACTCTTATACGTGTTGCTATTTGAAAGAGTCCAATTTGAACAGAAATTAGCTTTTCCGGTAATAAATGATTCAATTCCACAGCTCAGCATTAGTCAAATTAAGAGAAACAAGAATTGAATAACTTTGTATTCATGGTCATTCAATAATTTTTTTCTCTAAAAAGAGAAAATAGAATTATGTGGTTACAGATCACTGTCTGTGGAAGT
Organism: Cryptotis parvus; assembly: GCA_021461705.1. Taxonomy (NCBI): domain Eukaryota; kingdom Metazoa; phylum Chordata; class Mammalia; order Eulipotyphla; family Soricidae; genus Cryptotis; species Cryptotis parvus. The sequence goes on along the minus strand of JAJIBD010013535.1, from coordinate 18,521 downwards.
CTCCTAACCAGGTAGGTGATTGGTGTATCAATATGGACAGGAAGATCGGGTGGTGAGAGAGTTACAGTAACATAGGCTTAGTGGCATCTGCAGATTTTGATGTCAAGAGAAGTTACAGTAAGGTGAGGTGGCACCATTCATGCCCTGGTGACCCTACTCTTGATTATTTTTAAAGAACTGACTTTTGTACCTGATGGTTGTATATATAAGGATTTCTATATGAGGTATTTGTTTTATAATAATTATAATTATTATAATCTGGGGGCTGTTTTCCGTCTCTCTGCCGGGAGCAGAGCAAGGGAGCAGAGCTGCATTGGAGAAGCAACTGCCGGCTATGCTGAAAGCCCCTGAGAACTGGCTAACGAGCTGTGGCTTTAATGATGAATGCTTTGTATCTCATAATCTTGAAGCGCTATTGTGGAAATACAATTAGTATAATTACTTTTGACAGAGAAGAAACTGGCCTATATAGTTTGTCAAGATCATATAGCAGTACCAAAGGTGAGGTTCTTAGCAGACCCATCGAATCAGAAGTCCACATGATGTGTTCTGCCACCTACAAAATTTCTTTCTACTAAATCTGAGCAACATTCATTAAACTCATGCTGGAAGCTGAGAAATAAAGATGAGTGAGACATGATGAGTGGATCATCGACATCCACCCTGCAGCAGTTTTTTCAATCCGGCCCAGGTGTGCTGATCCAGAGACTCACAGACATGGGGCAGAGCTGCTACTTGCTCTCCCTGTGCCCAGCTGCTCCCGAGGTGCCCAGGAGGTATGGCGGGTTCTAGCCCTGGCCCGCCACCCCAGCAGAGCCTCGCACCAAGCCAGATGACCCCCCCCCCCCACTCCATGAGGGCCGCCATTTTCCACATCCCGACCTCCCTCTTGTCAAAACTCCACCCAGCAGACCAGACTATCACAGCCCAGCTTGCATGGCTGCAAGCGGCTGTGCGGTTCATCAATAAATGCTGTATTTAGATGTGTCTACAAGAGTATGCCACCCACACAGCAAGCCTGGCAAGCTGCCTGTGTCATATTTGATATTCCAAATACCAGTAACAATTATATTAGGTCATTCTCATGACCTAATATGCCGGGATCGAACCCGGGCCAATATGGGCCAGCCCGCTTGCAAGGCAAATGCCCTACCCGCTGGGCTATCACTCCGGCCCCAATTAGGATTTTCTAAGAATATCTAACATTGTACTTAAAAGTCTAGCTCTCTGCCATATCATCGTTTAATGCCTTTGATTCAAATTAGCAAGCAGTGTTGCCTAGCATGATTCAGAGAGAAAGAATTCATGTGTCAAATTGGATGTTCTGGTGAATTGTGTGTGTGCACATAGATCTGATAAACATGAACTTTAATAACTGGTATTTAATAGACACCTATTAACCCTCCTATGGCTTTGCAGAAAAATGACAGAAAGAATTGACATTAGCAAATATATTCCAAATGGCCTTTTAGGTTAGTTAGACCTTTGGCCAGCAAGTTTTTGGTTTTACTTGTTTTCATTTTGGGCCACACCCAGTGTGGTGCTAAGTGCTCAGGGGCTACTTGTAGTCCCTTGTAGACAAGGAAGTTTAAAGGTTGGATAGTCTCAATAAAAAAACCTAATTCATTTTGCAGTCATTGAAATTGTTATAGTAAAGAATATAAAACAAGACTTACGATATTAAGAAATGCTGCTCTACTGACAGATATATATAGGACAGACATGGGGCAGAGCTGCTACTGGCTCTCACTGTGCCCAGTCGCTCACGAGGCGCCCGAGAGGGATGGCAGGTTCTAGCCCTGGCCCGCCACCCCAGCAGAGCCTCACAACAAGCCAGACGACACCCCACTCCATGAGGACCTCCATTTTTCCACATCCGGACTTCCCCCTCATCAGAACTCCACCCAGCAGACCAGCCTATCACAGCCCTGCTCGCACGGCCGCATGCGGCCGCGGTTCATCAATAAATGCTGGATTTTGAGATGACTACAAGAGTATGCTACCCGCACGACAGAGCCTGGCAAGCTATCCGTGTCGTATTTGATATGCCAGATACCAGTAACAATTATAGACCTCATTCCCATGACCTGATGGAAAGATTTGAGGCTCTTTATGTTCCAGGAGCAAGCAGGTGCCCTTGGGCTCTATTGCATGAGACAGGACATATGGAGACGTTACTGGTGCCTGCTCGAGCAAATCGATGAAGCGGGAAGACAGTGATACAGTGATATATATTTTGTCTGAAACAAACGTATAAGCTTACACAAATAAAAAATGCACATGTTGATCTAATAGTGGTGATGGCATTCACTTATATCACTTGTCTTCCCGTTGTTCATCGATTTGCTTGAGTGGGCACCAGTAACATCTCCATGCTTCCTGTCATGTGCTAGTGTAGCCCAAGGGCATCTGCTCGCACCAGGAACACAAAGAGCCTCAAACCATTCATTCAGGTCATGAGAATGAGATCTATAATTGTTACTGGTTTTTGGCATATCAAATACAACATGGGTAGCTTGCCAGGCCCTACCGGGTGGGTGGTATACTCTCAGTAGTAGGCTCTCAGTTTGTGCATTTACTGATGAACTGCATGGGCGCTTTGCGGCTGTGCAAAATGGGAAGAGATCAGCTTATTTCTTGGGTGGAGCTCTGATGAGCTGTGGAGTCCGGATGTTGAAAATGGTGGCCCTCATGGTGTGGGGCGTCCCTCTGGCTTCTTGCGAGGCTCTTTTGGGATGGTGGGCCAGGGCTAGAACTCGCCATCCCTCCTGGACACCCTTCATGATCAGCTGAGCACAGGGACAGCCGGTAGCAGCTCTGCCCGTGTATCTGTGTCTCTGGTTCAAGCATACCTGGGCTTGAAATAGGCTTCGCTGTAGGGTGGGACTCTGACGGTGGCATTAATTACATTTTTCATATGTCTGCATTTTCCGATTGAAAAATCAAACCTTGAAATAGTATAGAGGAAAAGGCATTTGCCTTATGTGCAATCCCACCTAGATTCAATACATGCACTGCGTATGGTCCCCCAAGTTCCACCAGGGTTGATCCCTATGTGCGAGCCAGGAGTAAGCCCTGAATAACTTGGGTGTGACCCACAAACCAAAACCAAAACTTTTCTTCATAATCTGAAGAAATATTTTAATAGCATTTAAGCTTAAAACCATTTTTAATAGCATAATGTTATTAAAATATTGACAGGTGACTTTTCAAATCTTTAGTTTATTCATGGTATGTAAAAACAGGAATTAAACTTTTCAGTCTTTTGTGTCTTTGTCTTAATGCTTTGTAAATTAAATCCCTTTTAGTTTCATTGAGCTTATGATGATTCTACCTAAGAGCTTGTTGATTTGCTTCTTAATATGCCTCATTTAAAATTCATTTTTTTGGTAAACTTTTATGTGTTTGATGGGATTTGTGGATATCATTGAGGTTTTTGTGTGTGTGTGTGTCACACCCAGCAGTGCTCAGGGTTTGCTTCTGCTCTGTGCTCAGGGATCACTCCTGGTGGGGGCTCTAAGGAACATATGAGATCACTGTATCACTGACACACGGGCATCACATCCACACACGGGCAGAACACCAACATATGAGATACTGGGGATTAAATCAGGGTCTGCCACATGCAAGGCAAATGCCCTCCCTGCTGTACTAAAGGTTCCTAAGAGAATGAAGATAACGCCTGAATATTTTCTAGAATATGTTTAGTATTTCAGGCATGTACTTACATGCATGTTAGAATGTTTTTGCTTGGGTGGGGAATCCCACAGTGGTATTCAGGGCATTCCTTGGTCTGTGCTCAGGAGTGACCCCTGATGGTCTTTGGTAGATCATATGTGGTACCAGAGGTCAGACAGATCATTTGCATGCAAGGCGGGCACCTTTCCTCCTGTACTATCTCTCTGGTTAGATTAGTATTTAAGCTAATATATCATTTTTATGGCTCTGATTATATATTAAGTATGTGATGGAACAGAATCAACGATTATAAGGTCAGTTTGTAATGCTGTGAGAAGCTAGAAGTCCTTGGGAAGATAGAATTTAAATATAGTAAATGAAATAATTATAGCAGTGTAATTCAGTAGTGGCCAAATGTAAAGAATCTGAATAGTCTACAGGCATAAAAGGGAATATGACAGAAAAATATTTGAGGGGCTTAGAAATTCACAAATGGAAATAGGTCAGCAGCATAATTGGAATCTATGAGTAAGGTGAGAGAAAAGCAAGATTTCAGGGCTATACACAAGCACACAGTTTAAATATAAACTCTGAGATCCTACATACTCATTCTTTCCTGTACATTCTTAAAGTCTTATTAGAATTAAGAGGAAATCTGGGCATTTCATGCTGAGGAATATGTAGATATTTAGAGTATTACATAAGACGAGAGGAAACGGCCTAATTATTGGGTTTATGGACAAGATTGAAATACTCTTTGGATGAAGAGATATGTATTTAGGAAGGATAGCTATTGATGATCTCAGATTACAATGAGGAAGGGGGAGGCCTACAATATACTTGATAAAATGTTTAGGGAATGAAACTATTGGAAAGTCACTTGCATTTGAATGTTGGCCATTTTTGTGGAAGAAAACCAAGTCTTTTGAAGTAATTGAATTCCTCTAGGCTTTCCAAATATACCATTTAATATGTGCAAAGAATGATTTTATGTTTACTTTCATTGCCCCAGTGATATAAGTCACATGATATAAGTCATTGGCTTTCTGGTTCAAATGGAGACCTTGGATCAAATTTAAAAACAAACAAACCCAACTTTCATTACAGTGACAGCAGATGAGCTGTGGAAAGGTGCTTTAGCTGAAACTGGTGCTGGAGCAAGAAAAGGAAGAGGCAAAAGAACGAAGAAAAAGAGGAGAAAGGATTTAAACCGGGGTCAGATCATTGGTGAAGGTAAGTTTATTTAGAAAGAAGCTAATGTACTCTGAAAGTTCCCCCAGATTTTACATTTTACTTGCTACAAGCATCAAAAACATTTCTCATGAAGGGCACCAGAATCTATTGTGTTAAAATAAGTCTCAGCAAAAGCTTATTATTGCCCATGATTTGGGTAGGGAGATCAGGGAGAATCCCAGAGAAAGGGATTCATCCATTCAGTTATCCAGAGACCTGGAAGCAGACGTAAAGTGTCTGCTGGAAAGATGAGGGAGAGAAGAGGGAATGAGTGGAGAGTTGGCAAACTTTTCTCAGATTTAAGTGTTTTTAGCTTTGTGAGCCATGTGGTCTCTTGTGCAATTGCTCAACTTGTACAAAAACATTTGATTATGTAGGTGATACATAATAAAATGGGCAAAAGCCATATTCCATAAAACTAGTTAAATAAAGCAAATGCCGGACTGGATTTTACCCCCATAGGTCTTTGTTTGGGAAGCTCTGGGATGTGGGCTTGTTTATACTCGTGTTTTCTGAAGACTAAAAGGAGTGGGCTTGAATGGTCCAAGTCCTTGAATGGTTCAGTGATACTGTGATCACTGAAGTGTTTCTTAATATAAATTTCATGAAAGAGCAGCTCTTTCCACTGCACTCTAGCAATTGCATGTTTGCGTCAGTGTTTTTCTGTGACTCACCCTGAATCTTTTTTTTTTTTTTAACATTTTATTATACCACCGTGAGATATACAATTACAATGCTGTTCACGCTTGGGGTTTCGGTCACACAGTGTTCCAGCACCCCGCCCTCCACCAGTGCCCCTCAACCACCACCCATGTACCCAATTCCCTCCCCTCCCACGTCCTGCCTAAATGGCAGATTCTTTATCTCCTCTCTCTCTCCCTCTCTCTCTCCTCCTTCTCCCACACATTGTGGGTTACACTTAGAAGCCATCATTTGCATTTTTTGTCTGTATTTAATGCTCAGTTCTATGTTGGTATCAGACCTTTAGACATTTATTCACACATGTTCCCTTCTCTATCTAACCAAACCTCTGACTCCCACGCGCTTGTGGTAATTTCCACTTTTTCACCCTGAATCTTATTTTTTCAGCAGTCATATATAGGTAAACCTTCTGAGTAAAAAACTGAGATGGCAGAGAAACCCAAAATCCCCACAAAAAGCCCTTTCTTTCTTCCCAAATTCCAGGTGCTTCACCCTAAGAAAACTGATTTGATTTAGGCCTGTTTCTTTCTGACATTTTAGAATGTCAGAAATTTATATATCACAAGCATTATATAGATTTAAATGTCTTTTCTTCTTTTTGAGGTGGTTCAATTATACAGTTTACCATGCATTATAGTTTACTTTTTCTCTCGGGAGTAGGTCTGGAAATTGCTCCCTACTAGGACCTCCAGATCTGCCTCGTCCTTTCATCTTAGTGTAGAGTGTTTCCAAGTTGGCACCTTAGGTTATTCACCCGTTCTGATAGTGCTGGACATTTTTAGCATTTTTTTTTTTTTGCTTTTAGAAATGATGCTTAAAATTTGTCCTTGTCCAAGCATATACATGCCTCGCCCGTGATTGTTTCAGTAATATCGGGAGTGGGCTTACCACCTTTTAGTAGCTTACCACTGCCAAACTTAATTGGCAGTGTCTGGGACTTAACACTGTATCAATGAACGCTTTTTGCAGATTCTTAGTGTGTGCGTTTTTAAACCCTCAGGGCGCCATGGCTTCCTGTGGCCTGGTTTGAATGTCCCTCTGATGAGAAATGGAGCCATGCAGACCATTGCCCAGAGAAGCAAGGAAGAGCAGGAGAAGGTGGAGGCTAACATGGTCCAGCAGAGAGAAGAGTGGGACCGGAAGAGGAAGATGAAGGTTAAACGGGAGGCGAGGATGGAGCGGAAACCAGTGGGGAGGCGTCAGTCTCGGCCCCCTGATCCTGGTCCCAATGGAGGTAATGGAGTCCTGCTTTTGCCTCCCCTCCTGAGAGAGAGAGCTGGTAGTGCTTGGATCCCTTTGTTGGATTTGACCTAATTGTCTTGATTGTGTCATTGGCCTAACTTCACCTTATTATTCAGCTATATTTTATTGGGTGCTAGAAGGCTTGTCATCAAGAAGTATTTTACAGAAAGATGCAAAGTGTTGGGTTCTAGAATCTTGACTGTGTGGCTTCTCCAAACCTGAAACATGGTAGAGTGCCTTGTGGATCAACTGTGAGCTATTAACTGTTGTTCATGGCTCACCCCCTAGAGCAGCCTGGCTTGGGAGCGCTGTTTGATAAGAGGGTAAACCAGATTGTTGCCATTAAGCTTCCTATAAGCACACATGAAATAAAATGAATACTTGCCAGGTCAGATAGGAAAACCAAGTCCGTCCTCCCCATCCCCCCACTTCTCCAAGTATACAAAGTAAAAGTCACCAGAAAATTTCTCATCAAGGAGGAGATGAAGTTAAACATCGGGCATCTTCCTTAAGTTTGGCTTAGAGGAGAGGAAAATTGAGAGACGGAGACTCAGGGAACATGCAAAATAGGACTTCAGTTATGAGGATGAAGACAAGAAAAGAGAAAAAAAGGCGAGATCCAGCATGTAGGCAAACGGATTAACCAGTGACGCAAGAAGGGGAAGAGGGATACAGGTTCCAGTGCCTCTAGACATTGCTGGGTATGGGCGCTGGGTAGGTGAGAGCTGTCTCAGGGCTCTTCAGTGAGTCTTGAGGCACAGCTGGGGACCTGTGCCGAGAGAGGGGGTTGGGGGGGCACTGAATGGACGTGGCTGCCAGAGTATTTTGGTAACAAGGCAGGGTATGTAGAACTGGCTTCAGAATTCTGAAGAGGGCCTGGAGCAATAGTGGCAGGTAGGGTGTTTGCCTTGCCCGTAGTGGCCCATATATGGGTCCTGCCAGGAGTAATCCCTGAGCACTGCCAGGTGTGGCCCCAAAACTAAACAAGGAAAAAAAATTGATGATAAAGTCAGGGCTGTAGCTGGGAGCTAGAGTGCTCTTCCAAATGTGAGGCCCTAGGTCTGACCACTGGTGCTACAAAGCAAATGAATTCATAAGGAAAAGCTAGTGACAGTGCCTGTGTTGAAATGCATTTATGCAGAACATTTATCTGTGTGCTTATTTCTATTCTCCCTGCAGAAACATATGAGGATTTTGATACCAGGATCCTTGAGGTAGGTATGCTAAATTAATAGGCTGGTTTAGTTTTTTTTTCTTTTTTCTTTTTTCTTTTTGCAGAGACAGGGCCACACCAGGTGGTACTCAGGTGTTGCTTTTGGCTCTGGGCTCAGGAATCACTCCTGGAAGGCTCTGGGGACCATATGGGTTGCCAGGGATCAAACTTGTGTGTGCTGTGTGCAAGGCTCGTGACCAGTGCCGTTTGGGGGAGGCGGGGCAGGGTAGGTAATGGAGGAGGTCCCCTGACATCAGTGTTCTTGTCAGTAGCAGACTTTTGAGATTGTTTTACATTTTTTTTTTTTTTTTTTGCTTTTTGGGTCACACCCGGCAATGCTCAGGGGTTTCTCCTGGCTCTGCACTCAGGAATTACTCCTGGCGGTGCTCGGGGACCATATGGGATGCTGAGGATAGAACCCAGGCCGGCACAGGCTGGCCGCATGCAAGGCAAACGCCGTACCTGCTGGGCTATCGCTCCGGCCCTGTTTTACATTTCTTTCTTCCAAAAGCTAATGTAGCCTTGCAGACTATCTTTGAGTTATGAACCTGGCACTCCACTCAGGCCGCAGGTATTGAGAGGCACCATGAGTAGGGCAGAGAGCTTGGCTGGGGACAGGGAATGTCCGGCTCTTGCTGGGGAATGTTCTGTTGGCTGCTTGCGGCTCTGAAACTGATGCCTCTAGTAAGTGAATTTTAGTCTTCTAGGACTCTTTCTAGGACTTTCTCTATAATTGTCAGGGGTTATCATGTATATCTCTCACCTACATTCAATGCTCAGTTCTAGGCTGGTCTTACCATTTCCAACAATTATTAGCACACTGGTCCCTTCTCTTTCTTACCTAACCTCTGACTCCCGCTCACTTGCGGTAGATTCGAACCACTGACAAGTTCTCCTAGTCCATATTTTGCCTGGCCTTGGATATTTGTATCGTACTAAGCATTCCAAAAATATTTTAGAGACTGGATTGCAAGGTTACCCAGGCCTGGGGTGAGGCCTGAAGCCAAGCAGGAAGCTGAAGAGGCAAATTTTTAAGTGTGTAAAGATACGTGATATTGGTGTATATCTTAGAGTCAGTTATAAATGGGTGAAGTTGAATCAACAACTTGGTTTCCTCTGTCACAGTCACCAAGATACACTATCTTAGTGACAATTTGCTTTATAATCTTCAAAGCAAGGTATTGAGTTCTACAGTTTTAGATCATTTTAAAGTGATCTCATGGTACCTTTCAGCAGGGCTGGAAACCATTAGACAGAGTCTGTCTCTTCCTATTTCGCTCCTGAGGCCTCCTTTCAGCACGTTTGCTGCTGGTGTTCATGGACTTCGGGCGGGTGGCCTTGCACATGTGCGTGTCTCCAGCCCCAGATCCAGTTCTTTCCTCAATGTTTATGAGACATTTTGTCTTTTTAGGTAAGAAATGTTTTCAATATGACTGCGAAAAGAAGGAAGAAAGAAATCCGTCCGGGTGCTGGTCGTTGTGGGGAATGGCCGGGAGCTGCAGGTAACTGGGTGTGACAGGGCGGTGCTGGGTGGAGGTGGGGCTGGGCCATGTGGCTTCATAGAGATAAACATGGGACAGTTTGCTTTATAATTCTTCAAAGCAAGACACATTCTGAATTTCTTTCTCTCCCAGGACTGGAGGGAACCTGGGGACATTGGTGGAGGGTAGTTAACACTGGTGAAGGGATTGTTTGGGGGCATCATATGCCTGAAACTTGTGCTTGCATTGGCAGCACATATATTAAAATTGAACAATCCAGAGATTAGCATGGCCCCTGCACAAGGTGACATGCAAATTCCAGCGTTCCATATTTTTATAAACAAACAAAAATCAATATGCCTGCAACTCAGTCATAAATATCTTTATAATTCACAGTGATTCAATAGAAATTATTTTAATTAGAAAAACTTTAGAGCCTGGCAAGCTACCCGTGTTTTATTTGTTATGCCAAAAACTAGTAACAATTATGGACCTCAACTCCATGACCTGAAGAATGGTTTGAGGCTCTTCTTGTCCTTGAGCAAGCAGATGCCCTTGGGCTACACTTGCTTGTGACAGGACTAATGGAGATGTTCCTGGTGCCCGCTCAAGCAAATTGATGAACAGTGGGAAGACAGTGATACAGTGAAAAAGAAAGACAAAATGCCAGAAGCAATCACAGATATATAAATTTGGCTTCTAAAGGTTTTAAAGCGTGCGTGATCTTGGGAGCCAGAATGATAGTTCAGTTGGTAGTGTGTTTGTCTTGCACATAGCCAACCCGGATTTGATCCTCCACATCTTCCCTGAGCACAGAGCCAGGAGTAAGTCTTGAGCATCCCTGGGCGTGGCCAAAAACCCAAACAGATAAATAAAACCCAGCAAACACCCCCCAAAACCCAAAAATAATAAAAGCTCAACGCCCCCATTCCTGGGTGTGGCCCCAAATCAAAACTAACAAACAACAAACACCATTCCCCAAACAAAAAAACAAACACAAAACCACCTTACGGTATTGAGACTTTATCTTAAGTTTATGAAAAACACAATAAATCAGAAATTAAATTAAGTCAAGGGTTAATAATGCCCATAACTTTCTAAAAGTTTCCTTTAGTTCCTGAAAGAAGAAATTGAAATCCACAACCCTTTCCCCCAGATTCTCAGATGTTTTGTATAGAGCTCAAAGATCATTGTTTTCTTATGTTAACTTTTCTGTGTGTAATTTAAAATTTAAAAAAGTTCTTTTAAGTAAATGATAATAACAGCAAATGACAAATAGGCTTATGGTAAATCTTGTAGCATGGGCTTAGACTTCACTTGCTTAAGAATCCAGTGTTCACATTCAGTGAAAGCAGAGCATTTCTTTGTAGCGGTCTTTCTCAACCTTTCAGCTTATTTTAATCTGTTAGTAAAAGTGTTCGAAATCAGGCTGCAGAGATGATTTCGAACAAGAACGACACTCGTTTTGCATGTGGCTGACTCTAGTTCAATCCTCAGCACCACATATGGCCTCCCCAAATAGTGCCACGAGTCACCACTGAGCTCAGAGCAAGGAATAAACTCGGAGCATCGCTAAGTGTGGCCCCAAAACAACACAAAAAATGTTGAAAGCCATTTACCTTAATGGAGCAGGGAGTACGTTTTTTTTTTTCTTCTTTGGGCTTTTTTTTTGTGTGTGTATTTAGTTTTATCTAGAGATGTACAAAAGGTAACATTGTGCTTCTAGCCTTTAGTTTCATAGGAGAGTTCAAATTCAATGCCTCTAAAATGGCCCTGAAGATGTGAGCCTGTCACTAAATCTTGTGCTTTCTCACTATTTTATATAGCAGAATTTCTTTGAGCAGGAGAAAAATGAAGTTGTGAAATATTGTATGGGCTAAAACTTGAAATATGATAGAAGACAAGGTCAAACTTATGCCTTTTTGTGATTTTCTTTTCTCTTTCTTTAAGGTTTTGCCATTGGGAAAGCCACTGAACGGATGGATGCTTTCAGAAAAGTATGTACATTTTTTTTAAGGGCCAGTAAGTGATCATAAACTTTGTGTTAGACCCATGGGACCTACAGAACCAAAAATCAAATACCATTCTTTGGCGCTGTCAAAAATAGAATGTCAAGCGTTCTGTTTGAGTCCTCACTTACAGGTGAGGACTCAGATAGGATGTTCAAAGCTGCTAAGGAGCTACTGTTGCATTCCTTCCCCCTCTTTTGGTGTGACAGTGATAGTATGGCTGATTTCTTTTTTCAAATTAAGCCTTTGGCTTTAAGAAGTGTTTATTGAATTCTCGTGTAGAAGAGCTATTTTTTAAAGTCTCACTGTATCACTGTCTTCCCGTTCATCATCGATTTGCTCGAGCGGGCACCAGTAACATCTCCATATGACTTGTCTCATGCAAGTAGAGCCCAAAGGAACCTGCTTGTTCCAGGAACACATAGAGCCTCAAACCATTCCATCAGGTCATGGGAATGAGGTCTATAATTGTTACTGGTATTTGGCATATCAAATACGACACGGGTAGCTTGCCAGGCTCTGCCGTGCGGGTAGCATACTCTTGTAGTCATCTCAAAATCCAGCATTTATTGATGAACTGCGCGGCGCCAGGCCGCGGCGAGCCGGGCTGTGATAGGTTGGTCTGCTGGGTGGAGTTCTGACGAGGGGGAAGTCCGGATGTGGAAAATGGAGGCCCTCATGGAGTGGGGGGGGTCGTCTGGCTTGTTGTGAGGCTCTGCTGGGGTGGCGGGCCAGGGCTAGAACCTGCCATCCCTCCCGGGCGCCTCATGAGCGGCTGGGCACAGGGAGAGCCAGTAGCAGCTCTGCCCCATGTCTGTGAGTCTTTTTAAAGTCTCAGAAAATGTAAATTCTATCAATAGAAGTAAGAACATTTTTTCTTCTTTCAGGCAAAGAACAGAGCAGTCCACTATTTGCATTTTATAGAAGCGATATGAAGACCATACAAGTGAGTGATAATCTTTTTTTCAATTTTCAGGATATTGATTTATTACTTAGGGCAGGCAGTATATCTCTGTGGATGTCTTTCTTTTCCTTGCGCGTTACTACCATTCTTACAAATAAATAAGTATGATAAAATAAATTTGCTTTCCTGAGTAATAGTTGGAATCAGAGTTTGTTCTCATCCTCTGTCCCTGAACGCGGTTGCTTGGCGTGCTTTTAATTGCTGTGTGATATTTGCAAGTGTTAAAGCGGAGTACCTTCTTTTCTGTGTTTTTCAGTATATCATGACGTTTCTTTAACATTTAAACGGACACATATCAAAATGAAGAAGAAACCCAAAGGTAACTCAAAAGCCCTTATAGCTGAGGAATGAAAATAATTTTGGCCTGTCTGTTCGGGATGCCGCCGGGGTCCCCAACAGTGTCAGGACAGAAGTTCTCTTCTACCTCCGAGGACGCCGGGGAACAGATGAAAACTCACGGGTAGCGCCAGGCCCTCCGTGGTGCAGTTCCAAAAAGGCTTTTAATAGTACAAAAGCTCTTCCACAGCAATCCAATATAATGAACAAACTCTAGCTCTGGTCCGAACTTAGACCATACAGAAGAGCCTAAGTCTCCCACCAAAGAGAGAGAGGATCTCACCCGAGCTGAGTCCTATCCAGAAGAAGGAGCAAAAGGCCAAAGAGCAAAAAACCAAAAGCCGAAAGTTAAAAGCCAGAAGCCAAAAAATGCAGGAGCCAAAAGTCGAAAGCGAAAAGGCCAAGGGGCCTCAAGTCAGTCCCCTTATATACACCAAAGTAATCCGATTTGTGACAGGGAGGGTCAATAAGTAAGTAATAGTACTTATATGATTTAAGTAAAAATCAATATCCTGAAAATTGAAAAAAAATTATCACTACTTGTATGGTCTCATATCGTTTATAAAATCAAATAGTGGACTGCTCTGTTCTTGCCTGAAAGAAGAAAAAAATGCTTACTCTTGATAGAATTTACATTTTCTGAGACTTTAAAAGACTCACAGACATGGGCAGAGCTGCTAGGCTCTCCTGAAGCGCTTTGGGCTCAACAAAGAACCCTAAACAGATGTAGAAGAGCAGTGCCACACCCTATTGCAGATATAAACAAAAGGTTACTGCCAAGGACTAATCCCGAGATTATCTCTTATGTAGAACTCTGGAGAGAGAGGGCTGATATAAGTAATACATCTTAACTTCATGAGCTTCATGTAATCTAGATGGTACCCACAAGGTCCTTCTTATTATCTGCACCAGGGTGATTCTGAGTATCTTGTTCTCGTGTTCTGAAAGGGTCACACTCGCCTGCTTAGAGCAAACTAGTATGATCCTTCCTATAGTCTTCCTATAGTCTCAGCGTAGCCAGGGTGGTAGTCTCCTGGTAAATTCTAACTGTCCCACGCTGGGTGCAGTGGGTATAAAGAGGAGCTGTGCCCAATCTAGAAAACAAAGAAGTTTTAGTAGATGTATAAGTCAGAAGTTATTCAATCTAGGAGACTTCTGTAACCCGCCACACCCTCTAGCAGTGTTTACATAGAAGAGAGGTCTCATTAGAATGAACCATGGCTTAAATAGATTAAGCTGGGAGTGGGCAAAACACCAAAGCTCCCAGATTAGCTAAACCTGTCCTCCAACACCTGTCCCTTTTGCTCACTTATTGCACTTGAAGTCTTTTTTTTCCCCTTGTTTGTTTTATTTCACTTGAACATAGGTTGAAAGCGTCACAATGGAAAGGCTAATGATAGATTTAAGGGGAAGGGAGAAGAGGTCAGTTTAGCTGTCCATGCTCACACAAATATATTCCAGGAGTAACTAGGGTCAAAGAGCATGTTAGGAAGAGAATAGCAGTGAGCTAGTGTTGGGCTGTTGGGAGCATTGGTTCCTCTGAGAGTCCTTGATGATTTGTTTTAGTCCCAGTCTTTAATCTCATCACCAGGTTTGGTCAGACAGTTGAGAGCCAGGTGTTCCCGAGCGCTGATGGTACAGAGCTGGACTGCTTCCTGCCTTGTTGGGAAAGAGACGGGCAGAGTCCAGCATCCCAGAGCTGTGAATTCTTGAATGCTTTGATTTGTGTTCATGATTGGGTTCCCATCCTATACCATTCCAACATCTGTCCCTTCATAAACTTTTCTTTTCTTTTTGGGCCACATCTGTTTGATGCTCAGGGTTTGCTCCTGGCTCTGCACTCAGGAATTACTCCTGGCGGTGCTCAGGGGACCATATGGGATGCCACGGATCGAACCCAGCTGCATGCAAGGCAAACGCCTACCCTCTGTGCTATTGCTCCGGCCCTGTTTTTTTTTTTAACCTTTTTTTTTTTCTTTTTGGGTCACACCTGGCGAAGCTCAGGGATTACCCCTGGTAGTGCTCGGGAACCATATGGGATGCTGGGGATCGAACCCAGGTTGGCTGTGTGCAAGGCAAAGCGCCCTACCCGCTGGGACTATCGCTCCAGCCCTCCTGTTTTTGTTTTTTATCTCCCTCTTTCCTCCTTGGATCTGACAGGCAGTGGTCTGGACTCAAGGGACACAGTGGTTGGCAACTGTAGCCCTACCTCTTTAGTAAGGCCACAGTGTGGGGCATAAGAGGGCTTTGGCGAGAGGGCCCCCTTCAGCAGTAGGGACAGGGAAGGTTGGCCTGTGGGAAGGTGGGATTTGAGTGAGACTGAGAAAGATCTGAGACCGGACAGCCAGATTGAGGGCCCAAAGATTGATGTGGGACAGTCAGCCAGAGGAGGGTGATGTCTCAGTGTTAGGTTAGCAAGAGTAGAGCACGGAGGGCTTCTTGGCAGCGGTTTTCTTTGTGCTGTTGCAGAGAATAGTGGGAAGCTACAGGCTTCAAACGGATGATGTACTTGGTTTGCTTTGAAAGCGCCCCTGGAAGAAGTGGCAGGTTAACCAGAATAGGGCCAGTGACTGTAAGAAAACAATACAAGGTCTGGAGGCCAGCAAGGCGGCAGGGACAGGCCCAAGGGTGGCGGAATCCGGAGGAGATAGCGCCTTGCCAAGTCTAGGAGGGGCTTTCCAGGAGGGCAAGTGACATCTCTGCTCGGAACAGCTGAGCCCTCAGGGAAGGCGACTGATCCCTCCTTTGGTCATAGTGGACCTGACATGGAGGTGGAAGGTATCTTCGAATCCACAAATAGCCTTTGTTTTCTTCTCCATGTGTATTCAGGAAGAGTTTTTGTAGGTCTAGTTTCCCTTAGCCCTTAGGATACACAGTGTAATACATGCCATGAAAGAGAGTTGGGTCATCGCGGAACACAGGGCAAGTGGTGGACACAGAGCATGAGTTAGGGCTCCCCGGTCCAGCTGTGCTTGACTCCTCCCCCTTTCCTAGGCTATGGCCTCCGCTGCCATCGGGCCATCATCACCATCTGCCGGCTCATCGGCATCAAGGACATGTACGCCAAGGTCTCCGGCTCCATCAACATGCTCAACCTTACCGGGGCTTCTTCCACGGGCTCTCCCGCCAGGTAACCACTTCCTACCATCTGAAACTCCTACAGGTGCATCTTCGAGTTGGGGGTTGCAAGCCCTGGGGCCCTGCAGTCCCCAATTGGGCAATTTGAGTTATCGTTCATGGCTGTAACAGGTAAGTCCACCTGTTCAATGTAACATTGCAATGGGTGTTTGGAAGTTTCGGGTTTAGGGTGCAGTTGCAGTCTGTTTTATTATGAAAAGACCATATGCTTATTCTAAAGCCCTAGCAATGCACAAGCATGAAGACAAAAGAAAGTTACCCACCTTGTTCTTTGAGCTGCTATTAGCCTAGGAGAGTTACAGCCCTCTGGAGACCTGCGAGGTTTTGGGGTGCAGCAGTGTTCATGTGGTACTTGCTCAAGGCGTTGACTGGTGGGGCCCCTCAACATCAGTCTGGCTGGTTATTGTTCTGTGCCACTGAACACTGCCCTTGCCCCTGCCCCAGTCTACTGCTCCCCCCTCAGCCCCCACCCCCAGAGCCTGGGTGAGGTTGTTGGTCTCCGTGCCTGTCTGGAAAGGAAGGACTGTGACCACCGGCTCCCTCCTGAGCCACTTCCCAACCTGCCCTTGAAGGATGGGGGAGAGAGACATCAGCAGAGTGGGGAGCACAGAAGAGGCAGCTGATTCCAGAGACTCCTACGTGTCATTTTGAGCAGTACTTTAGGCAACACCAAAACACACATGGATGCTCAAAAAGGCATCTTTTCACCAGTTTTCTTTTTCCCTCTAATTAATTTTCCTAGTTTAAACCAAGACATGTAAAACTACTTCATGGGCAAGTTTGTGCTGAACTAAGCCCTATCATCCATCTCTAATCCTAAGGAAGCCTGGCCACGTCCTGGACACTTAGAATTCAGACTTAGAGACCAGATTGTTGTAACTAAGGAACTGGGTTTATTTATTTATTTATTTATTTATTTATTTATTTTGCTTTTTTGGGTCACACCCGCAATGCTCAGGGTTTCTCCTGGCTCTGCACTCAGGAACTACTCCTGGCGGTGCTCGAGGGACCATATGGGATGCCGGGATCGAACCCGGCCGGCACTGGCCGGGCGCGTGCAAGGCAAACGCCCTACCCGCTGGGCTATCGCTCCGGCCCTAAGGAACTGGGTTTAGATAGGCTAATTTAAACGTTCTTTCATTTTATTATTTTTTAAATTATTGTTTTGGTTTGGGGGCCACGCCTGGTGCTACTCAGGGTTTACTCCTGGCTCTGCATTCAGGAATCACTCTTGGCAGGCCCGGGAAACTATAGGGGTGCCAGGGATCAAACCTGGGTTGGTCACGTGCAAGGCAAGTGCTTTGCACACTGTCTATCTACTGTCTCTTGCTCCAACCCTTTTCTTTTATTTTAGAAATTAAAATCTTCCAATAAAATTACTATGAATCACTTCTAAAAACCTTCAGCAATTAAGAAAAAAATTGTAGTAGTGTTTATTGTAACACTCTAAAAAATAAATGCTACCAGTTGAAGCAACATGCTATTGGTTATAAGATAGACTAATCTAAATTCTTTTGTTTTTATGAAACAATTTGTTTCTTTTCTTTTGAGGGGTGGTTTGGGAGATGCTGTACCTGGCAGTGCTCAAGGGTTACTCCAGGCTCTGCTCAGGATTCACTCTGGGTGGTGCTGGGGGAACCATATGGGAAGCCGGCAAACTTGGGTCAGTTGTGTGCAAGGCAAGCAAGTACCCTACCCACTACATTATCGCTTTGGCCCTAGTAATAATTTATACTATATTGCTCTTTCTACAGCCTGGTTCCAACACATCAGGAATATTTTTTTTCAATCTGACTAATAGATTCATGACTATGAACTCTTATTTGATGGCACTGAATTACTGTTCATTTTAGGTATGACAGGCATTGTGGGGACATGCTGAATTAAAATGCCTTGAAATTTAGTTTAAAACAGCTGGGGTTGTGCGGCAGTACTGAGAGAGAAGATTGGCCACAAGTTGTGGACTGCTGCCTGGGTGAGAGGCCACAGATCTAGTCAAGGATCACAGGAGTCTGGAAACAGGACGGTCAGGAGTGTAGGGATCTAGAAACAGGACGGTCGGTCCAGCACATGCCGCACTGAGCACGTTCAAGAGCCGGGATGCTCAGTGAGAGATTACAGGAGATGAGATTGCATGTTCATTTTATGGCACCATGGTACCAGTTGAAAATTCTACATATACTCGATATTAGAAAAGAAAGTGGGGAGCTGGAGCGATAGCACAGTGGGTAAGACATTTGCCTTGCACGGCCGACCCGGGTTCCATCCCCGATCCCATATGGTCCCCTGAGCACCACCAGGAGTAATTCCTGAGTGCAGAGACAGGAGTAACCCCTGAACATTGCCAGGTGTGACCCAAAAAAATAAATACATAAATAAATAAATAATAGGAGAATGGATGAGCAAATAAACAAGCAAGCAAGCAAATGAATGAATGAATGAATGAATGAATGAAGAATGAATGAATGAGTGAATGAATGAGTTGAGTGTGAGTGAGTGTGTGAGTGAGTGTGTGAGTGAGTGAG
>JAJIBD010013534.1:0-27468 GCA_021461705.1 Cryptotis parvus | reverse complement strand
GATGATTGCCCTGTCCTCATCCAGGTGATTCAAAAGGATTGAACTTTAGAACAAGTCTTGGCATCGCCCTTGGTGGTCACTACCCCCACTTCTAGATGACACTGCGATGGGGCAGGCTGGTCTTTGGAGGAAAGGTGTGCATCCTCCGGGATGGGCACTGCACACTACTCTCCGGGGCAAGACGAGTAGTCATTATGGTTTTCAGCCAAGGACAGTGGCAGGAGCAGAGGATGGACTGGAGAATGGTCATAGCGAGGCCTGGGAGGTGGCGAGGAGGGCATCACGGTGACCAATGGATCTAGAGAGAAATAGGTAAAAGTTGGGCACTGCCCTGACCACTGGAGACTCTTGATAGCATTTGCAGATAGTGCAATGCTGGTGCCAGTTCTGGTGTCAGGGAAGACACACAACATGGGTGGAAAGCCAGGATGAGTGAGTATGAAACCCATACAGGGAGAGAAACCTCTGGAAACATGCCCTCCCTAGGCCCCTCATCGGTGTCGTCTCAATTGACAGGGTCTCAATCTCCCACCCTGTTCCCATTGTTCTATACACCCCTGGCCATGATTGGCACCACCAGGGCCTTGGAATTGGATCTGTAGGAAAGGCCAGAAAATAGTCACCTGTGTCCGCAGATCTGGGTGATGTGCTTTGGGTGGTATAACAGAATCTCCTCCCTGGGGAAGCAAGAGGGCCTCTAGGTCAGGGAGCAGCAGCAGAACTTCTCATTCAGGATTCAGAGAGGTGCCAGGCCAGCTCCATGCCTGAGAGTCACAAAGTTCTGCCCGCACACTCAATGGCCAAGTCTCACAGAACTGCCTTCTTCCAGGATAAAGGCCATTTAGACCATGTCTTGGGACTTCAGAATCTCCAGAAATCTCAACCATTCCCTCCCATAGGAACCCAGGATGTAGCCCTCAGGGAACTTGAACGGAGTTAAGAGACACAAGTGGCCTATCTCAACCGCTGAAGCCCACCTGGAGGGGCAACACACTTTGCCAGGCTTCCTTCTATTGCTGGGTAAGAGGGAATCACCCACGTTCCCCGGGCTCTGCCTCTCTCTGGCCACCCATCTCTCTCCTTCAGCCCTTCTTATCGGGGGTTGATCTCTACATTGACATCCTCTGAGTTTTGGGCTTGAGGTTTGATAGCAAGGAACTAGAGAGCTCTGGTAGAGAAGGCAGCTAATTACATCGCCTGCTGTGCCATCTCGACCTGCAGGCCATCCTCCTGTGGCGGGCTTTCTTCCCATGGCGGGATCCTTTCCAGTGGCTGGCTCGCTTTGGTTGGTGGGTTCTCCTGGGAAGCTAGAATCCAGCAGAAGACAGTGAGTCTACGGGTCTTGTTCCTCTTGGCCCTTTGTAGGTACTCGGAGATTTTCATCCAGGCAGCCAAGTAATTCAGTGAACTTCCTTCTGTTTTTTTTTCCCTGAATAATTTCCCAAGTCACTAAAATCGGTTGAATCTGCTTATCAGGGTTACACTCGATATTTCTGGCAAAGCTCTGACAAGGGTCCCCGCCAAACCCATGAGTCAACCCTCTAGACTCTGAGGGGAATGATATTCTGGTGTGCTTCAGATTCCCCAAACTCAGTGTACCCCTGAATTGACCAAACTCAACCTGCCACCAAATTCCTCAGGAGCTCGCCTCTGTGTACTCACCCGATGGTGATCAGATGGAGAAAACCAGTGGTAGTGCAAAAAACATGCGATGGTGAAAACACGTTGGAGGAAGGGAAGGAGTACGACAAGGTACAGGTGAATGGGGAAGGTATTTTGAGGTTGAGTTGGGGGACAGGGGAGACTAGAAACATCAATAATATCCATTGGTTCGGCAGTTTGCCAGAGGCAAATAAGCGCTGAGCAACCAAGCCCTGGATATTTATAGTCCTGCCTGCTTACATCATAAGGGGGTCAAAATGTGGGGCAGATTTTGAACTCTCACCCCGGCCTGCCTGCATCTCAGGTAGAGTCTCTGGGGTGCTGGCTGGCCGGGCGAGGCGGCCGCTCTGCGGCCGCTTATTATTACTAAAACTAGGAAATTCAACACCAAGGGTAGGTAATACCCTCAAGAAAAAAGAAACAGTACACTAGAGGAATTTATCCCTGAACACCGAAACACCATGGGAAAACAACGCAGATCCCCAGCTCGAAGAACAGATGAAGGAATTGACGGTGAAGAATCAAAAAAGAATACAGATATGCATGATCACTCTGACAATGAAATTAGAGAGGAAATTGGTAGGATGTTTAAGGAGCTCAAAGAAAAAATTGAGCAGATGTCCAACAAAATACAGGAGAACATAAACGAAGCAGTTGAAAGGGCAGTCAATAAACTACGGGAGGAAATGAGAGCAGAAATGAGAACCATGCAAAGAGAAATATTGTCACTTAAAAACTCAGTAGATGAAATGAAAGACACAATCGGGGCTCTCAACAGTAGGATGACAGCAGCGGAAGAGAGAATCAGTGAGACTGAAGATGAGCTGCAGAAAGCACTCAGAGAACTACATAAGATGGAAAAAGATCGGAAAATGGATCAGCAACGGAACAGAGAACAATGGGATGAAGCCAGGCAGAACAACATAAGAATCATCGGAGTCCCAGAGGGACAGGAAAGTAACCCCAAGGAAATTAAAACAGTTAAAAACATCCTGGCTGAAAAGTTCCCGAGTTAAAGGATGAAGGCATCCAGATCCAAGAAGCCCGACAGCGTACCAGCAAGAAGAGACCCCAATAGAAAGACCCCAAGACACATCCTAGTCAAAGTAATGGATGCGATAGACAGAGACAGAATTCTTCAGGCAGCAAGATCAAAGAAGGAAATTGTGTACAAAGGAGCATCCATTCGACTTTCAGCAGACTTCTCAGAAGACACCCTCCAAGCCCGAAGGCAGTGGTGGGATATAGTAAAAAAAAACTTAATGAAATGAACGCCTCAGCGAGAATTCTTTATCCAGCTAAACTCTCACTCAGATTTGAAGGACAGATATACAACTTCTTGGATAAACAACAGCTTAGGAACTTTGTAAAATCAAAACCAACCTTAAAAGAAGGACTGAATGATCTACTATAAGACGAGACATAACCCAAAAGAACAACCAACCCACACAGAAAAGATGGCACAAAATCCCATGACAATAATATCTCTCAATGTCAACGGTCTAAATGCACCAGTTAAGAGACACAGAGTGGCAAAATGGATCACAAAATTGAATCCGACATTCTGCTGCCTTCAAGAAACACACCTGAACAATCGGAGCAAAGACAGGCTCAAAATAAAAGGCTGGAAAACAATCCTTCACTCAAACAACCCATCCAAAAAGGCTGGGGTAGCCATACTGGTATCTGACAACATAGACTTCAGGCTGAAGAAGGTCAGAAGGGACAGTGAAGGTCACTTCTTAATAGTCAAGGGATGCATATATCAGGAAGAAATCACGCTATTAAACATATATGCACTCAATGAGGGGCCAGCAAAATACCTAAAACAACTACTAATAGACTTCAAAGAAGACATTGACAGCAACACAATTGTAGTTGGAGACTTCAACACTGCTCTATCAACCCTGGATAGATCAACAAGATTGAAACTTACCAAGGAAATACTGGCCCTAAAAGAGGAGATGGAAGAAAGAGGGCTGGTAGACATATATAGGACATTTCATCCCCAAAAAGCTGAATACACTTTCTTCTCCAGTGCACATGGAACATACTCCAAAATAGATCACATGCTGAGCCATAAACCATACCTCCATAAAATCAAGAAGATAGAAATTGTGCCAACTATTTTTTTCAGACCATGATGCACTGAAAATAGAAGTTAATTGTACACAAAAACGGAGACCAATACCAAGTACCTGGAAACTAAACAGCTCACTGCTGAAAAACCAGCAAGTCATAAAAGAAATCAAAGAGGAAATCCAAAGATTCCTTGAAACAAATGAGACTGAAGACACGAATTACCAGAACTTGTGGGATACAGCAAAAGCAGTGTTAAGAGGCAAGTTCATAGCTCTTCAGGCATTCATCAGAAAAAGAAGAAAAGACCATCATAAACAGTCTGACTTCACAACTTAAGATCTTAGAGAGTGATCAACAAAAAGGAGCCCAACCCAAGCAGAAAGAAAGAAATAATAAAACTTAGAGCAGAAATCAATGAGATGGAATGTCAAAAAAACAATCCAGAAGATCAATGAAACCAAAAGCTGGTCCTTTGAAAAAATAAACAAGATTGACAAACCACTTGCAAGACTTGTAAGAGAAGGAAAAGAGAGAACCCAAATAAATAGAATCAGAAATGAAAACGGAGACATCACAACTGAAAACACAGAAATTCAAAAGATCATCAGAGATTACTATGAGAGCCTGTATGCCACGAAACAAGAGAATCTAGAAGAAATGGACAAATTCCTGAATTCCTATAGCTTCCCAAGTCTGCAACAAGAAGATTTGGAATACCTCAACAAACCTATCTCCATCGAGGAAATAGAATCAGTAATCAAAAGTCTCCCCAAACACAAAAGCCCAGGCCCAGATGGATTCACCAGTGAATTCTACAAAACCTTTAAAGAGGACCTACTCTCAATTCTTTTTTAAGCTCTTCCGGCAAATTGAAGAAACAGAAATACTCCCAAATAGCTTTTACGAGGCACATATCACCCTGATACCCAAAGCAGACAAAGATGTCACAAAAAAGGAAAACTACAGACCAATCTCCCTGATGAATACAGATGCTAAGATCTTCAACAAAATACTAGCAAATAGAATCCAAAGAGTCATCAAAAGATTGTACACCATGACCAAGTGGGATTCATCCCGGGAATGCAAGGATGGTTCAACATCCGCAAGTCAATCAACATAATACATCATAATCAACAAAAAGAAAAATAAAAACCATATGATCATATCAATAGATGCAGAGAAGGCATTTGACAAGATTCAACACCCGTTCATGGTGAAAGCTCTCTGTAAAATGGGGATTGAAGGAACCTTCCTCAAGATAATCCAGGCCCTCTACTACAAGCCCACAGCGAGCATCATTCTCAATGGGGGAAAAACTGAAAGCCTTCCCCTTAAGATCAGGGACAAGACAAGGCTGCCCACTCTCACCACTTCTATTCAATATAGTACTGGAAGTACTTGCCATAGCAATCAGGGAAGAAAAAAGACATTAAGGGCATCCAGATAAGAAGGGAAGAAGCCAAGTTATCACTATTTGCAGATGACATGATATTATACCTGGAAAACCCAAAACTCTCTACCAAGAGGCTCCTAGAAATAATACATTCTTATAGTAGAGTAGCAGGGTACAAAATCAATACCCAAAAAGTCAATGGCCTTCCTATATGCAAACAGCGAAAGAGAAGAAAGGGACATTAAAGAAACTATCCCATTCACAATTGCACCGCAGAAAATCAAATACCTAGGAATCAGTTTGACAAAGAATGTAAAGGATCTCTACAAAGAAAACTACAAAACGTTACTTCAGGAAATAAAAGAGGACCTGAGGAAATGGAGACACATTCCCTGCTCATGAATTGGAAGGATTAACATTATCAAAATGGTAATACTCCCTAGAGCTTTATACAGATTCAATGCGGTCCCTATAAAGATACCCATGATGTTCTTCAAGAAATTGAACAAACACTCCTGAAATTTGTATGGAATAATAAAACTCCACGAATAGCTAAAGCAATCCTTGGGAAAAAGAAGATGGGAGGTATCACTTTCCCCAACCTCAAGCTCTACTACAGAGCAGTTGTAATTAAGACAGTGCGGTATTGGTATAGAGACAGACCCTTAGACCTATGGAATAGAACTGAGTATCCTGAAACGCACTCACAAATATACAACCACTTAATCTTCGATAAAGGAGCAAAAAATATTAAATGGAACAAAGAAAGCCTCTTCAACAAATGGTGCTGGGAAAACTGGGCAGCTACATGTAAAAAATGAACTTAGACCTCCTTCTAATGCCATGCACAAAAGTCAGATCAAAATGGATTCTAGATCTCGATATCAGACATGAATCTATAAGGTACATCGAAGAAAACGTAGGAGAAACGGCTCTATGACATCGAAACGAAAAGTATCTTTAAAGACGACACACCACTGACCAAGCAAATGGAAGCAATGATGAACAAATGGGATTATATAAAATTGAAAAGCTTCTGCACCTCAAAAGAAACGGTGACCAAGATACAAAGACCATCCACAGAGTGGGAAAGGATATTCACCCAATACCCATCTGACAAGGGGTTAATATCCAGGACATATCAGGCACTGGTAGCACTCCACAAGAAGAAAACAGCCAACCCCATCAAAAAATGGGGAGAAGAAATGAACAGAAGCTTCCAAAAAGAAGAAATTCGAGTGGCCAAAAGGCATATGAAAAAGTGCTCTTCATCTTTAATCATCAGGGAGATGCAAATCAAAACAACAATGAGATACCATCTCACCCCCACAGAGACTGGCACACATCCAAAACAGCAAGAACAACCGGTGCTGGCGTGGATGTGGGGAAAAAGGGACTCTCATCCACTGCTGGTGGGAGTGCCGACTGGTCCAGCCCTTTTGGAAAACAATATGGGCATTCCTCCGAAAGCTAGATATTGAGCTCCCATTTGATCCAGCAATAGCACTCCTGGGAATATACCCTAGAGACCGAAAAACACATAGCAGAAACACTATCTGTACTTCTTTATTCATCTCTGCGCTATTCACTATAGCTAGAATCTGGAAACAACCTAAATGCCCGAGAACAGAGGACTGGCTAAAGAAACTGTGGTTCATCTACACTATGGAATACTATGCGGCTGTCAGAAAGGATGAAATTATGAAATTTACCTGCAAATGGATGGACATGGAGTCTATCATGCTGAGTGAAATTAGTCAGAAGGAAAAAGACAGATATAGAATGACTGCATTCATTATTACGATATAGATACCAGTGTTTTAATAAATATGGGAAATGGTAATGGCAGATTAAAACTCACCACTGAATATACACAAAGAGACACAAGTGATAAACTCTAAATATCTGCAGGGCTAGCCACAATGTGTAAAATAAGAGGGAGAGAGATGCAGAGACAGAGAGAGAGAGAGAGAGAGAAAGAGAGGAAACTGGGGTACCTAGCTATTAAGGCGGGTTCGGGGACGGGAGTTGGAGGGGTACATTGGTGGTGGAAATGGGGCACTGGTGGAGGGATGGGTGCTGGAATACTGTATTACCAAGAACCAATTATGAACACCTTTGTAATTGTATGTTTCACGGTGGTGTAATAAAAAAATTTAAAAAAAAATTTTAAAAAATGTGGGGCAGGGTACAGCAGAGTGATGATATCATGAGCCCCACCCACTTATGGTCTGAGTCCCTCTGACTACATGACCTGCATTTTAGCACTTCTTGCGCCATGTCTGTTCTTTCTGAGATCTCCTGAGCCCTCTGGAAGCTCAATGGCCTCCTGGATGTTTCCAGTTCTGGCCTTGTCAGCCCGGGGAATTCCTGGATCTGGGCATGTTTGATACCATGGACCCTACTTAGGCTCACATCCTCTTTTTCTCTAGACTCTTTCTTTCTTTCTTTCTTTCTTTCTTTCTTTCTTTCTTTCTTTCTTTCTTTCTTTCTTTCTTTCTTTCTTTCTTTCTTTCTTTCTTTCTTTCTTTCTTTCTTCCTTCCTTCCTTTCTTCCTTCCTTCCTTCCTTCCTTCCTTTCTTCCTTCCTTCCTTCCTTCTTTCTTCCTTCCTTCCTTCCTTCCTTCCTTCCTTCCTTCCTTCCTTCCTTCCTTCCTTCCTTCCTTCCTTCCTTCTTTCCTTCCTTCCTTCCTTCCTTTCCTTCCTTCCTTCCTTCCTTCCTTCCTTTCTTTCTTTCTTTCTTTCTTTCTTTCTTTCTTTTCCTTCCTTCCTTCCTTCCTTCCTTTCTCTCTCTCTCTTTCTTTCCTTGTCTTTCTCTATATTTGTTGTTTAACAATTCCTGTACTATTTATTTGGATAATGAAAGGGCCAGAAAGATAACACAGTGAGTAGGACATTGTACTTACATGTGGCCTATCCTGGGCTTGACCCCCGGCACTCGATATGGTCTTTTGAGCCCTGTCAGTTGTACTCCCTGAATGTGAGCCAGGAGTAAGCCCTGAGGATCACTCTGTGTGCCTCACACATCCAGGCTGCAGATGATACCTTATGGTCATATAATTCACTTTGAAAAATCATTTTGAAAGAACTATATTCCTCTCTTCCTAATGTTGTATCTCCTTTAAAGATTACAGACTTAAGAGATAGAAATAACACTGAGCTTTATCTCGTAGACGAGGGATAAATTTGCAGTCTACAAGTATTTTTGTGAATATCCAAATAAATGAAATATCCTTTGCTCTGTGACAACTCTGTAACAAAAAAAGAAACAGTACTTATTTGACAGTGGACATCAAATGAAGCACAAAAGCATTTTATATCACATTAAGCTGCAGGCACATGGTTTATAATTTGAGCAAATTGAATAAAAATGTAAAATTATATTTAAACAAGAACATAGATTTTCTTTTGAATACTAAACAGCTCAGGAAATTAAAGGCCAAAATTTAGCAATCCAAGTCAGGGTACATTATCTAACAGGACTCATAGATTGGTATTGTATACCAGTTCACTAAAAACTTAAGAGGGGTATCTAAATGAAGCATCACATGTATTGCTATGATAGTCTCCAATAAGTGGCATGTTGGCCAGTCTTACTATATCTGATTTCTTATTTCTTAGTCTTGAGGCTCTGTATCAGATGTGGATCACCAAGTTATTGAGTTTATAAAACCCTAATAGGAGGCAGGGCGATAGTCCAGTGGTTAGGGCATTTGGCTTGCAAGCAGTTGGGCCCAGATTCAATTCCTGGCATCCCATATGGTTCCCTGAACATAGCCAAGAGTAATTCCCGAGTGCAGAGCAGAAGTATCCTCAGAGCATTGCCAAGTATGACCCAAAAAAGCAAAATAAATAAATAAATAAAATACCTAATAATAGGGATTTGGATATGAAAATGAAGACCTTAATTTTTCTAGAAGTAAGAGTTTCTCTACCTGCTTTTAATGGGATAGAAAAAAAGGGCTCACATACGATGACAAATGCTCTGTCTCTGAGCTAGTCTCCTGATCTGCTGAAGACTATTTTGAGTGAATGTATCCTAGGGCTTTAATTCTTCTTCTCAGAATGAGTAAACCTTGTCTGCTATTCTCTAACTCTATATTTCTAATTTATTAAGAGATTTGATAGTTTGATGGCACATAGAGTCTATTTCCTGAGATTCTACTTGACATAAACAATGCTGGAAGCAATTGATGTATCAACTGCCCCAGTGGTACCCACTGCAAGCACATAAAAGAGTCACATCATTAGTGGATACTATTTATAAATTAAACCTATACTTATATAAAGGACTGAATTCTTAGTTCTTGATTCTTCAATATCTTATAACTTTCATTTACAAGCTGTAAGCTAACTCTCTAAGTTTCAATATTATTTCGAAAAGGTGTTTTGATTTAAATGGTTATTTTGTAATTAATTTTATTTTAGGAACTGTATTTACAATATTGATAATGATAAGTTTCCTGCACAAAATATGCCAACAAGTATCATTTGTATCACTTGTCTTCCCGTTGTTCATGGATTTGCTTGAGCAGGCACCAGTAATATCTCCATACATCCTGTCACATGCTAGTTTAGCCTAATGGCAACTGCTCGCTCCAACAAGTAGTTTTAAAAATTGTATTTGCCAGTGATCCCACAAAGGGTATTTTACTTCTTCAGAACAAGAAACTTAAGTGCATATATGTATGTAAGTGAAATATCTCAAATTATGAACTAAACTTAACATTTTGGTTTATACACTTATAAAATGTAAAACACTTATAAGTTGAATTTTTACTGCATATTTTATATGACTAAACACAGAATGGTATTGTATAATGCTTCATTTCTATAGTCAGCATTGATGGATACTTAGCATAGTGCTTGTCATTGAGAAATAAAATGGTGATATGAACCACATAAAGGATCCATGCATTCAAGAAATACATATTCCTCCCTGTCTAGAAAATGCACCAGTATATATATATAGGGGACATCCATCCAAATGTCCCCTTGTATTTGATCCAAATTCCCCTTGAACTCTCTTGTATTTAGGTCAGTGACCTCTGAGATGACACAGCAGAAAGATTTCCTCAGTTTCTTAGGAAAGAATAAGAAGTGCATCATGGGGGGACACTTAATGTGCAAAGGAAAAAAATTTGATAAAAGGGACTTATTTGTTTTTTACAGAAATTCACTCTATTTTTACTTCACTAGTATTAAAATATCAGTATTTGGTATATTCGTTTCATCATAATTAAAACACAGGCTAAAGGCAAATAGAGTAAGAGACAGGAACAAGGCAATACTATTATGAGAGAGCACCCTGATAATACTTTAGAAGTATTGAAGATGAATACATTGAGGGCATAGAAGATGAAGCAAGACATAGAAAAGGGAGATTCAGAAAGATCAGGAAGTGTGAAAGGCAGTCACGTCTAGTAACTTAGAGATGAATTCCAATCATTTTCATGGAATTGACATGGTATGCTAAAACAGTTGAGTGACTTTTCCTCTCAAAAGCTGTGTGGAATAAGATATTACTTGTCAGGGAGCCGCTGGGGTCCCCAACAATACCTGGAAGCTAGTTCCCTTCTACCTCCAATGCCTGGGGGAATGGATGAAAACTCAGGAATCTGGCACAGGTTTAAAAATGCTTTACCTATCACAGGTTCAGGCATACATATCAGCAATAGGAAAGACCCTGTGCTTAGGATTCCCTGCTAGAACCCCAGCCACATGTGGGCCAAGATGGCAGCCACCATGTGTTAAGGCCCCGTAAAGAGGAGAAAAAGACAAAACTCCCAAGAAGAGTGTGAGCCCCAAAAAGAGCCCAAAAAAGAGAGAGAGCAAGAGAGGAATCATGCTAGTTTTATTCCCCTGCAACTCAGACCTCCCACTTTTATGGGAAGCAGGCAGGGTCAAATGCCCTCAGGTAATTTCTCCCAGCACCTTAACTAGGTCCTTTTAGATGCTAATGTCTTGGGCCAAGATCTGCCTTGAAATGCCTTTATAGGATAGAGAAGGGGTTTTTTGAGATGGCATGCCTCTTTACCAAACTCAATACTAATGCCAGATAAATATTTCTCCAAGACTTCACAAGATTCTCATCTTTACTTCATGGTAGTTTTGTATTTTAGTTGCCTTTGAGTTATCAGGGAGCCATGCTTGCTTGCTTGGAAGCAAACAGCATTTCTCTCTGAGCTAATTACTTAGAGATCCAACGTGGCCAGGCAAATATGCTGGTAAGATCTAGCTAGTCCCACGATGATTATGGTAGCATGAGAGAATATTCATACCAGCCAGTACAGAATACATGGTCAGATAAACTGCCACATTTAAACTATAGATCTACAAAGTGACCTGCAGGAGGCAATCCAGGGCAGATGCAGAGGCTCTTAAGTGTCCTGCAACAATTACTATGAATGTCATTGTTTGGTCTTTTACCATGGTGATTACAAATAAATACAATGAAAGATCACATTGTGTGCAGAAGGCCCTATGCCAATTCTTGACACTGTATGACTTGTTAAAGGTTTTGGTGAACCAGATGCTCTTTAGCACCCTGGGCTGGAGAGGCTATGCGTCACTACTAGACCCTACCTTGAAATTGCACAGTTGAACCAACTGGCCACAGGGTTCACAAGACTACTTGGTGAGTCCTCCACAAAAAAAAATCATAATCCAGGGAGTTTCTATTTTAGGATCTATTTTAGATACTTTTATTATTGAGCATATAGTAGAAACAGAAGAAAACAATTATTATGGAAAACAGAATAATTATTCCTTCGATAACATGCCAGGTAAGTGGAAATTAAGGAATTCACTGTGAATTTAAATTTATAATTGCCTCTCGAGGTGTTTCAGGTGCTGCTGTGGTGTCTGGCTGCATTGGCAGCTGGCTGACAGGACAGTAGACAGGCTTGTCTACACCCCAGGGCTCTGCCCTGCGGGCCCTGGATGGTTGATGGTCTGACATAGAAAAAGACTGGGATAAAACCAGAGCCAAGGCAGAGACTGGTAAGCTACTGGTGGTGTATTTGATATGCCAAAAACAGTAACAATAATGGACCTCATTCCCAATGAATGGGGATGTTACTGGTGCCCACTCGAGCAAATCAATGAACAACAGGAAGAGAAGTGATAATCATATAGGTTTGGCATCTCAACCTAGCAATATGAATTTTTCCAATCGCGTCTTTAACCAAAATTCAAACTGTGTAAATGCCTAAGATCATGGTGAACACTACATCTGCAATTCATTAGATATTGGGGAAGGTACAAACTGAAATATTAGTGAGAGGTGTTCAGAGATTATATGCAGTGGCATAGTCTCTTTTGCCTTCTGGAGGGCATTGTAGTAGTTAATCCTCTTGATTCTACTTCAGCCTATTTATCTATTTCTCTGCTACTCATGTGCATAAATCAGTATACCTAGTTTTATGCCTAACTAGGGTTATAATTATCCTATCACTTGATCAGTTGATATCCTGTTATTCATCGATTTGTTTTAATGGGCGCCAGTAACATTTCCATTTGACCCTATCATGTGCCAGTGTAGCCCAATGGCATTTGGTTGTTTCAGGAACACTGAGAGTCTCAAACTGTTCGTTCAGGTTCTTGATGAGAAAGTCTGACAATCTTGTAGTTGGGCAGCCACGCGATCTTTTGACATCCCATGGGATTCATTCGGTAACAGCTCTAGTCCAGTGATCATCTCCAGATCGCATTATATGACCAGACTATCTGATTTTTGATGTCCTGGTGAACAAGACTGTGTCCCTGACTCTGGAACAGAGACGGAGGTTGGAACTCCAGATTCCTTCTCTCACTTGAGTGAGGCGTGATATTCTAAACATAGCTCTTTCGATTCCTCTTTGGGTGACCTGAATAGCATTCTCATCCTGCTTTTGTAGGGCCCAGGTCTCTGAGATGTATGTTGATGCAATAATCTACTCTTGGAAATTTGAATGTGAACTGGCTTTTGCTTCCTCATCATTAGGCAGTTAAATACTAGTGTTACAGCAGAGACAATGGAAGTGTGTTCGATTTCTCCATACATTAGCATACTTGGCCTTTGCCTGCATGCCAGATTGGACAGAGCCCTTGGGGTGGGATACAGACAAATCCCTAATTCTGAGTGTTCCTATACTTCCTTATTCCTTGGGTACAGGGCTAGAAATGTCTCATTATTGTGCTGAATTTGCTTCCTTCCCTTTGAGTGTTCATTAAAATCTTATGAGTTCCTGATCTCCCAAGGGAACCCCCGGGAGCTGTGAAAGCCTGAAGAAAGTGCATAGAGGTAGAGGGAAAATGAAAGGCCCAATGGAATTCCAAAGTATGAGCAGCTGGAAGAAATAAAGCATGTTATATCCACTTGTGTCTCATCATCTCCTTTGATCTGGGTGATGCCCTAAAGGGTTTGGTTGTGAGGAGCTGTATCTCTCCTGTGGAGATGGTCTGATCTACCCCCAATTCACCTGAGCCTGCCTCTGTACTGCCTAAACCTCCATAGCATTTATACATACTTGATGGGTAATTAAGCCAACATTCTGACATGCTTTTAAATTCCCTAACCCCTCCCCCACTCTCTCATAGAGCACATGAATGCTTGGGAATTCTCATTGGTACTGTCAAGGTGAATTGTCATTCCAGGTGCTTCTGAATTGTTTAATTCCTAAGGTATTGCTCCATTTACCCACAAAATCCACATATGGCTCAGTAGGTCCTTGAAAATTTTTTTGTATAGTTTCCTTTCAACTAGGCATAAGTATCAGTCTTTCCCAGATGCCCAACACTGTCTCATGAATGTAAGTTCAAACAGCACAGGGTAAGTGTTCACCTGTTTCTATCCAGCCATTCTCCTTCGCCCAATCAGCATATCGTAAGTTAGGCGAATCCCTGATACTCTACTCCCAGAAGGACCTTTGGCATGGAGTTTTACTTTGGCCTCATCACAATACACATCTGCCATTGTAAATATTGAGAAGAGCTTAGCTAGGTTTTGGCAATGATCTGAAATTCCTGAGGGGCCCAAAGTTCTCTCTCACTTCACCCAGTTACACAACAATAAAGTACAATGCACAGACATTTTACAAAGGTCATGTGAGCCCTTTTGAAAGGCGTCATAGGCTGGTGCTGATTCTATTATAAAAGGGCACAGAGGCAGGGGTGGGGATCCTGAGAATTAGATGAAACTGGAGATTCAACAGCCAACACACCAGCTACATATTCCATATCTGACTTATTGGGTGCAGTAAGTGAGCATCTCTCTGGTGGAGTCTCAGCCCTTGGAAGGCTTTGACAGCCAGAACTGTCTCTATTGAGACTGCTCCTTTCCTCGCTAGAGTACTTGCCCTGCGATGGCTTGCAATTCTAGCATGCCAAAGGACCAGGAATGCCCTTATCTCCTCTATGAGCAGAAGTGCATGACAGAAATTTTACAGAGCATGGTACAAGTATCCTCTGGGGGTGAGTTGCAATTGAAGCACCAGATTCTGGTGATTCTAAACCATCCCAGGTTCTGGCCTGCCCTGCCCAGTAACCTCAGCCCTACCCAGCCAAGTCCTCAGTCTCTCTGTCTCTCTATCTTTGACTCTCTGTATCTCTCTGTCATCTGTCTCTCTCTCTCCATTCTTCCCTCCCCTCCATAACTCCCTTAGAATTAAGAGAAAAAAATACAAAGCCATCCCTAGGAAAAGGCATGCAATTTCACAAAGATAAATTAGAACAACCAGATTTATTAATTAAAAAGGAGTAATTTATTTTATTGTTGGAACAGTTTTGGGACAATAATGGCTATGCTCAGTGCTTACTCCTGTCTCTGTTTGCAGGGACCACTCCTGATGGACCTGGAAGACCATATGGAGTCTTGGGGATTGACCTTGGGCTGATGTGTGAAAGGAAAATGCCTTACCACTATACCATTACTCCAGCTCCTGGAACAGCAAATTTGAACACCCTGTATATAATTGGCATGTACACTTTGTGGTATACTCTGTCAAGATGTGATTTATTCAGTGTCAGTGTGACAGAAAGTAATATAGATGAGTATAAATTTAAAAAAGTTTGTCAATAGTACAAGTGAAACCTTTTGATTATAAATCAGAGGTATGAGAAATTAAGAGATGGAAACATGATTGAGTAGTATATTTTTAATAAATATTAGAAAATAGATTATTGTTTTGAATTCATGATACAGTTGATTATTATTCTTACTGATTATTATTCTTATTAAAACAAACTGCTTTCCAAAAAGAAAAGTAAAGAAGAAAATTCATTTAATCTATAAACAGTGTTTCTTTTTTGAATAGTCACACCCTCTCCAACCATTAAACACAATCTTAGTTCAACTTATGTCGCAAAATTTGCATTTCTCAAACCACGTTTTTTCTTCTGTCTCAGCTCCTACTTTCAATATGTAATACCATCCCTTTCTTCCCTTTTCATTGGATTTCAATCTAACTTCAAATTCCATTCAATAATGCAGATTATCATCGCTCCAAGTTTTCTTTTACTCATTTGTATCATTTTTGCCTAAACATTTTTGATTTGTCTAGAATATTTTGCCCCATGACTTTCTGGGTTCACCAATAAGAATAATTCTTTTTAGGATATGTAATCCTTTAAAGATATCACAGTAGACTAATACAAATGAAATCTTCCTGGTCAAGCATGATTATATTAAAATAATTTTATATCTCTTCTAGCCATATTGATTTAGGAATGTTTCATAAAAGTCTTAGATATAAATATAATTAAATATTAAATGCCAAATTTCTCTTTGCTTTTTTTCTTGTCCATCCTTTCTCCACTTTTTTCCATTCCAATTCCTTCTTCCCTTCACTTTTACCTGGTTTTCTTCTATACTTTCATCCTTCCTTCTCTGTCGTACTACCCATCTTCCCATCTTACCATCCTTCCTTTCCTCTCGTCGTCCTTTTATCCTTATCTCCTCCTTGTCTACTTCTGGCATCCCTTCATTCCTGCTAGTCTTTCTCCGTTATCCATCAAAAACTCTCCATTTCATTATCCTTCCTTCCTTCCTTCCTTCTTTCCTTCCTTTGTTCCTTCCTTGCCTTCTTCCTTCCTTCCTTCCTCCCTTCCTCCTTCTTCCTTCCTTCCATCCTTCCATCCTTCCATCCTTCCATCCTTCCATCCTTCCTTCTTTCCTTCCTTCATTCCTTCCTTGCCTTCTTCCATCCTTCCTTCCTTCCTTCCTTCCTTCTTCCTTCCTTCCTTCCTTCCTTCCTTCCTTCCTTCCTTCCTTCCTTCCTTCCTTCCTTCCTTCTTTCCTTCCTTCGTTCCTTCCTTGCCTTCTTCCTTCCTTCCTCCCTTCCTCCCTTCCTCCTTCTTCCTTCCTCCCTTCCTCCCTTCCTCCCTTCCTCCTTCTTCCTTCCTTCCATCCTTCCATTCTTCCATCCTTCCTTCCTTCCTTCTTTCCTTCCTTCTTTCCATCCTTTGTTCCTTCCTTGCCTTCTTCCTTCCTTCCTTCCTCCCTCCCTTCCTCCTTCTTCCTTCCTTCTATCCTTCCATCCTTCCATCCTTCCATCCTTCCTTCCTTCTTTCCTTCCTTCGTTCCTTCCTTGCCTTATTCCTTCCTTCCTTCCTCCCTTCCTCCCTTCCTCCTTCTTCCTTCCTTCCATCCTTCCATCCTTCCATTCTTCCATCCTTCCATCCTTCCATTCTTCCATCCTTCCTTCCTTCCTTCTTTCCTTTTTTCTTTCCTTCCTCCTTCCTTCCTTCCTTCCCTTCCTTCCTTCCTTCCTTCTTCCATTTTTTGCTTCTTTCCTTCCTTCCCTACCTTCAATCCTTCCTGCTTCCTCTCTCTCTCTCTCTCACACACACTCTCACTCACTCTTTCTTTGCCATAAAAAGTGCACTTTGGATCTCTGCTTCTTTATTGACAGCCTCTGCCAAAATTTCCCCCATGCTACTTAGAGTACCTAGAAATTGGAGCGGTCGACTTTGTTTGGAGTCACTGAGAAGCCCAGGGCCAAGATTTGGCTAATATAATTAAAATAGTGTTAAGGAAAACCAGTGCTGCTGGCTTTTCTGCTTTTCTGGGAATTTCTGCAATAGGATTTTCAGGGCTCATGAAGGACTTTCACCCAGTATTTAATTCTCTTGAGGTGCCTGTTCGCAGACCAGTTTCCAAAATCAGGTGACGGTGCATCATACCATAAACCACACTTTTATTGCAAGCGAAGGATATGTTTCCATATGCCTGAAATATCAATTTGTTTTTTGTTTGTAACAATTCCAGGGATTTTCCCTGGCAGCAGCACCACTAGAGTCTAATAAGGGCAGGTCCACGTAGAGGCATGGCTCTCAAGGTACGTTTCCGTGGGACTCCGATTTTCGCTGGAGGCCTCCCCTGTCACCGCCCAGGCTCATCACTGTGCCCAGCTCACCACCCCCCACACACAGACGCACCGGGTCTACCTCTGCTGCTGGACTTCACCCCTTCAGGTCACTCTTTCTGCTTCTGGGGAGCAACTTAACACTTGATTCTCTTGCTGCAGGGCTCTAGAAGGTGCATGGGGGGGCGGCGGGTCTGTGGACACAGTGCCTTTTCGTGCAGGCTGCGGTGGCTCCAATGTCCGCAGGGGAGTGGGGAGGCATCAGCTCTGCCTTCCAAAATTAGCCCCAAGATACAGCGGGAGACTTGGCCCTGGTCCTTCCCTTTAGCGAGCTGCACCCCTCATCTACCTTCTGCATCAAGAAGGACCCAGCAAGATAAGATAGTTTTAGGGAAATAAAACTATTTCTATCTCGGGAGAGTAACACAACAAAATACGCATCTTACAGCACCGAAGAAGAGATCTCCATTGGAA
The DNA here is from genome assembly GCA_021461705.1 of Cryptotis parvus. NCBI lineage: Eukaryota > Metazoa > Chordata > Mammalia > Eulipotyphla > Soricidae > Cryptotis > Cryptotis parvus. The sequence goes on along the minus strand of JAJIBD010013534.1, from coordinate 9,514 downwards.
CGTGGTTCCGTTGGTGCGTTGAAGCGAACATGGCGGTGTGTCCTCTTCCTGCCAGCCTTCCTGGGCCGCCTTAATGCAGGGGCGCCAGGGGCTCACCGGTGGGAAATAGGTAGGAACCACCATCTCGGGAGCTCCTCCTCTTCTCTTAGGTTTTCAGGGGACCCCCTATTCACCCCATACGGAATAATGGTACCCCCTTCGCTTAAGGAGACTCAGGGGCTGTATATCGCCCCGACCTTCCCTTTAGTGAACACTCCGAGTTACTGCACCCCTCAGCTCCTTTCTGCATCAAGAAGGACCCAGCGAGCCACACAGTTTTAAGGATAATAAATCGGTTTATTCCTCGGGAGCGAGATACACCATACCTTCATGAGGCATCTTATAGCTTTACTGGGACGCCATTCTGGTGCCGTTTCTAGGCTGAACCGCACATGGCGGCGTTTCCCTTTCTGCGCGCCTCCCGGGCAGCCTGATGCAGGGAGGGAAGGGGCTCACCTCTGGGAAAAATGCAGGGACCACAATGTCGGGGAGCTCCTCCTCTTCACTCGGGGAAAGGGACCAGGCTTCATCGGAAGCAGAATAATTCCATCCTTCCCCTTCAGTGATGGATAAAAGTGACTCCTCCTTGTCAGGGGAGGAATCCTGGGACCCCCAGTCCTCGGCCTCATCAATGGGGGTAAGAATATAGGAATTCTTCCCCGAGGTCTGGGCAGAGCCAGAACCAGATTGGTAAACGACTTAACCCTGTGTAGCCCCCGATTGGGGAAAGCTCCATCCTCCGTGATGTGTGCCCTGTCCTCACCCCGGTGATTCAAAAAGGATTGAACTTTAGAACACATCTGGGCATTGCCCTTGGCGGTCACTGCCCCTCTTGTGGGTGATTCAGCGAGGGGGCAGGCTGGACTTGGGAGGAAGGGTGTGCATCCTCCCGGATGGAGACTGTGCCCTCCTCTCGGGGGCAGGGCGAGCAGCCATTAGTGTTGTCAGCCGAGGACAGCGGCAGGAGCAGGGGATGAATTGGAGAATGGTCATAGCGAGCCTTGGAGGTGGCAAGGGAGGGCATCATGGTGACCAATGGATCTAGAGAGAAATAGGTGAAAGTTGGGCACTGCCCTGACCACTGAGACTATTGATGGTATTTAGCAGAAAGTGCCATGCTGGTGCCAGTTCTGGTGTCTGAGAAGACACACAACATGGGTGTGAAGCAAGGATGAGTGAGTATGAAACCCATACAGGGAAAGAAGCCCCTGGAAACATGCCCCCTCCTAGGACCCTCATCCGTATTGTCTCAATTTACAGGGTCTCAATCACCCTGTTCCCATTGCTCTACACACCCCCTGGTCATGCTTGGCACCACATGATCTTGGAATTGGACCTGGAGGGAAAGCCAGAGAATAATCACCTGTCCCCGCAGATCCGTGTGATGTGCTCCCTCTCCCGATGGTATAACGGAGTCTTCTCCCTGGGGAAGCAAGAGGGGCTCTAGGTCAGGGAGCAGCAGCAGAACTTCTCGTCCAGGATTCAGAGAGTTGCCAGGACAGCTCCGTGCCTGAGAGTCACAAAGTTCTGCCCCAAACTCAATGACCAAGACTCAGGGAAGTGCCTGCTTCCAGGATAAAGTCCCTTCCCACCATGTCTTGGGACTTCATCTCCAGAAACCTCAACCATTCCCTCCCATAGAACCCAGGATGTAGCCCTCAGGGAACTTGAATAGAGTTAGAGACACAAGTGGCCTATTCCCAACCACCGAAGCCCACCTGGAGGGAGCACACTTTGCCAGGCTTCGTTCTACTGCTGGGTAAGAGGGAATCACCCAAGTTCCCTGGGCTCTGCCTCTCTGGCCACCCATCTCTCTCCTGCTGCCTTTCTTATCGGAGGTTTGATCTCTACATTGACATCCTCAGAGTTTTGGGCTTGAGTTTCAATAGTAAAGAACTAGAGAGGTCTGGTAGAGAAGGCAGCTGCTTACATCCCCTGCTGTGCTGTCTGGACCTGCAGGATGTCCTCTTATGGCGGGCTTTCTTCAAATGGCAGGCTCTTTTCCAGGGGCTGGCTCGCCTTGGTTGGTGGGTTCTCCTGGGAAGCTAGAGTCCAATAGAAGAAGGTGAGTCTATGGAACGTGTTCCTTTTGGCCCTTTGTGGGTACTCAGGGATTTATATCCATGCAGCCAAGTAATTCAGTGAACATTCAAGTAATTCAGTGAACTTCCTTCTGGGTTTTTACCCTGAAAAATTTTTAAGGGTAAGGAAGTTTTACCCTTTTTCTTAAAAAATCGGTAAGGGCAAGACGCTAAAATCGGTTGAATCTGCTCATCAGCATTACACTCTATATTGCTGGCAAAGCTCTGATAAGGGTCCCGCTTAACCCCATGAGTCAACCCTCTAGACTCTGAGAGGAACGATGTTCTGGTGTGTTTCAGATTCCCCAAACTCAGTGTACCCCTGAATTTACCAAACTCAACCTGCCACCAAATCCCTCTGAAACTCACCCTGTGTACTTACCCGATGGTGTACAGAGGGAGGGAAGTGTGATGATACAACAAACATGTGATGGAGACAACATTTTGGAGGAAGGGAAGGAGTAGGACAAGGTACAGGTGAATGGGGAAGGTATTTTGAGGTTGGGTTGGGGGACAGATAGGACTAGAAACATTAAAAATAACCATTTGTGTACGATAGCTTGCCTGAGGCAAATGAGCTCTGAGCAACCAGGCCCTGGATATTTATAGTCCTGCCTGCTTACATCATAAGGGGTCAGAATTGGGCAGTGGAGAGCAGAGTGATGACATCACAGGCCCCACCCACTTGGGGCCCTGAGTCCCTCTGTCCTACCTGCTCTGCCCTTTAGCTCTTCTTCTTGTGCCATGTCTATTCTTTCTGAGATTCTCCTGAGCCCTCTGGAAGCTCAATGGCTTCCTGGGTGTCCCCAGTTCCTGGCCTTGTTGCCTCTTGGAATTCCTGGATGAGCAGAATTGATACCATGGACCCTACTTGGCTTACATCCTCTTTTTCTATAGATCCTGGCCTAGAATGTATAGAGTTTATATTCTTGATTTATGAGTGGGCAACTGGCCATTTAAATTTGGGCTTTTACTGAACTGTAGAATTTAACTTAGCCTCCATTATTATGTTCAAGCATTCCCAAAGCTCATTGACTCTGAATTGTCAATAATGATAGATTTGGACACTTCGAGGTGTGTGGTGTGTAGATCACATTTCTCTGAGTTGGCCGAGGCCACACAGTGTCCTCTCTGTTGCAGACACACAGTTTTTTTCACAAGACTTTCAGATTTTTCAGTTCCCTAAATAAGGTACCCCAACACCCACATTCATTCCAGATTTCTGTTTTCGAATAGGATCAGGAAAACAATTATATCTAGCAATGTCACATTTCTAAATATGGTCCAAGTACCTGCCTTCCATTCAGCTGCTATGATAAAAGTTCTGACCAGGCGCTAGGCCCATAGTGCAATGGGGATGTGCCTGCCTTATCTGAGTCCAAACCTAGATATTACTTGTTCACCGTAGATGTTTTTCATTTAGTTTTTGTCAGATTGAGAAATAGGGAATATCTGTCTTCTAGCCTGACTTCATATTCTAACACAGGGAAGCATGTTTGGATGTCTTTGCTCCACAGACCTATCTCTAAATGCATTGCACAATTTCCTCAAGGCACCTAAATTGCTGAGGATAGTTTTTTCAGAATATATCTTATATTTTTAATTTATATGAAAATTATGTTGCTCTTCTTAATTTATTTATAATATTGATCATTTTTCTTTTTAATAGTTGCTTGCAATTGCTAATATTTTTACAATATTTTTCTATTAATTGTTCTCATCAAATTTTACACATTCATTTTTAACATAATCATTATGTAGTTTTCCAAATTAGTAGCAGTTATTGTTAAGTTTTTTAAATATTTAGGATTTTCAATATAGTCTTTAATATTATGTATAGGGTAAATAAGAATTTTTATTGAATTTCTATAGGGGTCTTCTTAGTTTTGAGGGAGCCCAGTCATGATGGGCACCTCTGAGGGGACTCCTAGCAGAATTTGGGGGAAGAAAGTTTTCAGGGATTTAATTTAGCGCCTTGCACATACACACATACTCGATCCCTCCCAGTTATTCCCAACATTCAAAGGAACATTATGGTAACACTACATTACCTCTAATCCATAGCATTGTTTATGCTCTTCAGTTCAGTTCACAGATAAAAGCTATTATCACTTACTTTATGACTGTCAGTATGATGAACACTCCTTCATTTGGAGAACCTCTAAGAATAAGAAAATCGGGGCATAGGCCAAATGATAGGGGCACATGCCTTGCATGTACCAACTCCTGTCTTGAGCATAGCCAGTTTGGCCCTGCATGGCAACACTTCTGGGCTGAGTCTGACTGGGAATGGTACTGTGAGGATGGCCACCCAAAGAAATCACAAGCTAGGAAATGAAGAATTTTTAATTAACCTTCTTTCCATTTTGATAACATGTTCTTATTGTGTAGAGACTTTTGGGTCCCTCCCATCCCCAGGCACTCCAAAGCAGTGCTTAGGAAGCCTCCAAATGAGTCTCTTCTGGCGCATAAAACACAAGATCACTACAAGGGACCAAGAGTTGCTGTGCAGCTCAGCTCCTGCAGTTCTGGGAAAATTCTGTGCTGCCCTAAAGTGCCAGGGGCTTTCTGGGTGCATCCAGCAATGCCCAATATACTTGACATTTTAGAAGTTGGTAACAATTTTCACTATCACTATCACTATCTTCCCTTTCATCATCTATTTGCTAGAGCGGGCACCAGTAATATCTTCATATGCCCTGTCTCATGCTAGTAGAACCCAAAGGCATCCTCTTGCTCCAGGAACATAGAGAACCTCAAACCATTATATTAGGTCACGGAATGACCTAATATAAATGTTACTGGTATTTGGCATATCAAATACTACACAAGCAGCTTGCCAGGCTTGCCGTGTGGGTGGCATACTGTTTTAGTCACCTCTAAATAAAGCATTTATTGATGAACCGCGCCGCCGCTAGCGGCCGCACGAGCCGGACTGTGACAGTCTGGTCTGCTGGGTGGAGTTGTGAAGAGAGGGAAGTCCGGATGTGGAAAATGGTGGGCCCCATGGAGTAGGGGAGGGTAGTCTGGCTTATTGTGAGGCTCTGCTGGGGTGGCAGGCCTGGGCCAGAACCCGCCATGCCTCCCAGGTGCCTCACGAGCAGCTGGGCACAGGGAGAGCAAGGAGCAGCTCTGCCCCATGTCTGAGAGTCACTGGTTCAGCATTGGTAACAGTTTTAGAACTTGATAAAGAATGAATTGAGAACTAAAATATTCCTGAGAGGAATTTAACATCAGATGATCTCCTGGAAATGAGGAAATAATGGAATTTGAAATAGATTAATTTCATCTATTTCACTGAGATGCATCCTGCAGCAGTCTATTTTAATCCAGTCCAGAGCCTCATAACAAGTCAGATGACCCCCTACTCCATGAGGGCCTCCATTTTCCACATCCAGACTTTCCTCTCGTCAGAACTCCACCCTGCGGACCAGCCTATCACAGCCCAGCTTGCACGGCCCTATGCGGCCACGTGGTTCATCAATTAATGCTGGATTTTGAGATAACTACAAGAGTATGCTACCCGCACGACAGAGCCTGGCAAGCTACCCGTATTGTATTTGATATGCCAAATACCAGTAACAATTATAGACCTCATTACCACGACCTGATGGAATGGTGTGAGGCTCTTTATGTTCCTGAGCAAGCAGGTGCCCTTGGACTCTACTTGCATGAGTCAGGTCATATTGAGATGTACTGGTGCCCACTCAAGCAAATCGATGATGAATTGGAAGACAGTGATACAGTGATACTCAAGGAGGGGGTACTAGAAATGGTTTTAAGATAAAATAAATGGACCAAAATTGAGTGAAGTCTGCTTAGAAAACAGTAAGATATATTCAGGTAGACAAATTCTTATATTATACAGTCAAAGAAAGGAAGAGGAAAGGGGTATTTTTTTTTCAAGTCACTTTATAAGTTTCCGCACTTGCTCTTCTAACACATAGCTACATACGGAACCCAGTATATTCCTCATGATGAGAATCTAATCACACCCATAGACAACACTTGATCACTTGACATCCTGTTATTCATAGATTTGCTCAAGCAGGCACCAGTGAAGTTTCTATTTGTCCATGTCACATGCCAGTGTAGCCAAATAGCATCTGTTTGCAACAGGAATACGAAGACCCTCAAACCGGTCCTTCAGGGTTTTGACAAAGAAATCTCCCCATCTTGTAGGTGGGCAGCCATGTGATCTTTTGATGTTCCATGGATCCAGTGAGTAACAGCTCTAGTTCAGCAGTCATTTCCAAGTAGCATTTTATATCCAGCCCATCTGATTTTTGACACCTTGGCAAACGAGATATTTTCCTTGACTCTCGATTGTAGATGGAGGTCATAACTCCAGATTCCTTATATCACTTGAGTGAGGCATAATATTCCAAGCATAGCTCTTTTGATTCCTCTTTGGGAGACCGGAATAGCATTCTCATTCTACTTTCGTAGGGCCCGTGTCTCTGAGGCATATGTGAATGCAGGGAGAATGGTGGAGTCAAAGAGTTATGCCCAGAGTCTGAGGTTCTTTGTACTTTTAGCAGCTTCTTTTATGCTCTTGCAGGTATTTCATGCTGTTCTATTCCTCCTGTGCATCTCAGGTGCTAGGCTGTTCAACATGTTGAGTTCTTGACCTAGGTACACATAAATGCTGCATTCACAGTTGGTTGTTCCATTGAGAGTGAATGGAGCATTTGGAACTAGTTCCTTTTTCATGTACATTGTTTTGACCCTTTTGAAGTGTAGATCTTCAGCTGAGCCTTCATGGCTGGAGCTTCACAAAAGCCAGAGCTGATTCCCTGATGCAAAATCTCCCTAGCAGAGGAGGAGGGGATGAATCTCTGAACCAGAAAGCAGTTCAGAATGTAATTTGTAGAAAATGGCATTAATACCTTTTACCATTAGTATATAGCCAGTAGATCCAGAACCTGGATCCCACTAAGGTCCAAATTCCATTGCAATTATTAACTTTGGGGTCAGAGACATGTTAGTTTTCCAGAGGCACACTGATATTTTTCTGAACTAGGAGAATTGATTATATTATGGTTGATCCAACGTAGCCAAGTACTCTTGTAATATCTACATGTATGTCCCATGTGGAGACCTGTGAGAATAGAATATTGATCTGGGGTTAAGCGAGATTCATGATAAAAATATTTGTACCATATAAAATTACAGCAGAGCCTGGCAAGCTTCCCATGTTGTATTTGATATGCCAAATACCAGTAACAATTATAGACCTCATTCCCATGACCTGATGTAATGGTTTGAGGCTCTTTATGTTCCTGGAGCATGCAGATGCCCTTGGGCTCTTTTAGCATGAGACAGGACATATAGAGATGTTGCTGGTGCCCGCTTGAGCAAATCAATGATGAGCGGGAAGACAGTGATACATACAGTGATACAGTGATACCATATAAAATTATGAAATCAGTCCAATTCTGCATGAACTCCCATTGTGTCTGCTCCGGAGATTCCCCAAAGGCAGGGACCAGCTATCCACATAGGCTAAGTGTAACTGGAGGCTAAGGCTCAGAAGGGCATGTCACCAAATTACATACAAAGATAAAATTTCAAAGTAAAATTATATAGTATCCGAACACTTCTCACTGTACCACTACTAAATTTAATATAGCCAAAATCATTCTATATCTAAAATATTTCCTAAATAATATGTCGGCATCCACTATTCCAAGTTATGATCATTTTTTCATAAAGCAGATTTATTACCTTAACAGTCCAAGCAGTTTAGCCTGCTCACAATCGTATAATGTTTTAGTGTGTTTTCTACTTCAGGATTTTCCTGAGTAAATGTATAGGCATACTCAACTTTTTTAGCATGTTTCTTATTAATATCCTGAAATATCTTATTTGACATTAAATATTCCATGGTTGTATTTTGTTAATATTTTAGTGTTATATATGTGTAAATATAGTATATTTAAAATGTCTTGGGCCTGGAGCAATAGCACAGCAGGGAGGGCATTTGCCTTGCATGCGGCCAACCTGAGTTCGACCCCCGGCATCACATATGGTCCCCCGAGCACTACCAGGAGTAATTCCTGAGTGCAGAGCCAGGAGTAACCCCTGAGCATCGCCAGGTGTGACCTAAAAAAACAAAAATAAATAAATAAATAAAATGTTTTATTTCATTTAAATATTGTATTTTTACTTTTACTTCTAATTTTTTGTGAGAGATGTAATAGCTTGTAGAATGAGATGATTTAATTTATTGAAGCAGTGAACTTGATTTTCTGAAATAACAAAGTTACAACAATAAAGTTACTTCCACTATCCTTTCACATACTTATTGCTCATGAACAACTCTAGCAGAGTTGTCTTAATCAGGCTTACATTAGTAAATCTAACTTTCCTAGGTAGAGAGTTGTTGACAGAATTGTTTCTTATTTTGTTTTAAACTATACTATTTCACTTTTACTTGGGTATTCAAGGAGCCCCTAAAGGACTGAAGAATTAGTGCCCAACTAAGTTCCCAACTAAATGCCCGACTAAGCTGTTTACTTCATTCCACGTTACCTACAATAGGCTTGGTTACATGGGAACCAACTGAGGCTGCTGTAGGGAGACATTCTCCTGGTAAAACCTGAGGATGGTGATTGAGACACATTGCCACTTAAAATGTTTAAATCATGGGGCCCAAGCGATAGTATAGCAGGTATGGCATTTGCTTGCATGCTGCTGACTGGGGTTTGATCCCCGGCATCCCATATGGTCCCCTGAGCACTAGGAGTAATTCCTTAGCAAAGAGAAAGGAGTAACCCCTGAGCATCTCCGGATGTGAAACAAATTGTAGAAAAAATGAATTGTTGGAGCCTGAGCAACAGCCCAGCAGGTAGGGCGTTTGCCTTGCAAGTGGTTGGCCTGTGCCAGCTCGGGTTCGATCCCTGGCATCCCATATGGTCCCCAGAGCACCGCCAGGAGTAATTCCTGAGTGCAGAGCCAGGAGTAACCCCTGAGCATTGCCGGGTGTGACCCAAAAAAGCAAAAAACAAAACAAAAAAATGAATTGTTTACATTCATTAATATGTATATAAATAGAACGTGGGTTACAAAAGTGTGTTTAGAATTCTAAGGACATACGTGTTCTGATAAAATCTAGGTAATTTGGGAAATTTTATATGGCAATCTAATAATTTACCAATTTTTTTTTTGCTTTTTTGGGTCACACCCGGCAATGCTCAGGGGTTAATCCTGGCTCTGTACTCAGGAATTGCTCCTGGCAGCACTCAGGGGACCATATGGGATGCCGGGATCAAACCTGGGCCAGCATTGGCCGACTGCGGCAAGGCAAACGCCTCTACCCACTGTACTATCACTCAGGCCCCAATTTACCAATTTTTATAAGGAGCTTTTTAAATTTAATAATCGTTGAGGTG